>BJBW01005931.1:0-138271 GCA_004320125.1 Scolopax mira | reverse complement strand
CCTTTCTTCATAAGGGAGATGCTCCAATCCTTGAATCATCAAGGGATGAATTTTAAGTTCTCACCCACACTGTACTCTCATCCAAAATCCCAACTGTATAAAAATCGTAGATAAATTCAATACTACATAAGCACCATTCAGAAGTGAGCTGCAAAGCCTTTCCCTCTTTTACTTTTTCTAGAGAATTATCAGTAAATTAATTGGTGAATCAAAAGACACCCAGACATTAACAGACCATTTGATTTCTGTCCAGTGAAGAAGGGACTATGTGGTCCAAGAAAATTTTAGATAAGATATTACTTTAATCCTTCTCCCTTCTGATTCCTGTATAGAAATGGCATAAGCACAGTTACAACCCAACAGGAACAGTCTTTCTTCTCTAAAAAAGACAGACATCCATAGCAATTATAAAAAAGCACAAAAAAATATTAGTCTTAGAATTATGCCAGCAGCTGCAAAATGTGAAAAACTAGTTAAAGGTAAAACAATTTAAATTACACAATTACTGTTAAAACCATAATTTAAAAATAAGGTCATTCTTTTGTTATTGTTGGGCCAATTCCTGAGGCTGTCTAAATACTGATAAATCCCATTGAAATAAGTCTCACAGTCCTCAAAAGTGCTGAACATCAACACCTTGATACCAAACGTTTCTGCAGGGATGCTCAGCTTTCCTCAGGGTGTGATTTATACAGCTCCTTCAATCAAAAGAAAAGTGGTTCTACTTTGGCTTTATGTTTTCTTTCAGCCATACTGGCTTCCAAAATAGTAAAAAGCCCTCTGTGTGAACATTGCAAATGTGCTTAAGTCACTTCCACATTAAGTATCGCTCCGTTTATAAATCCTTCAAATGTTTCTTGGCTCATTTGAATACTGTAATGTTTTATATGCACAGATGATGCATAAGGTTATTCTGGTGGATATATGAGAATATAATAATAATATATGATAATAGTTACACTTATCATTTAGCTAGTGTTGAAATAGAAACTGTGCTAAATATCTATTAACTTCAGGAGCTCCTGTGGGAGCCTGCAACCTATGAGAATACAAAAAAAAATTTTTTTTATTAACACTACGTGCTTTCTGATGTTGATGAAGGATCAGTAGCAGAGAAGCTGTAAGAGCAAGTAAATGTATAATTAATATATGACACGATGCCAATGGATAAGGAATAAAGATCTTCCTGTAACACAGATGACCTCCTTATTGTGGGAGGAGATCAGGCATGGGAAGGAAGGAAGGAACCATAACAAGTATCATTGAGTTTGAAGGTCCTCAGACCCTTTGAATGTTGACACTGAGTCCTGGCTTTGTATGTTCACAAATTAAAAATAAAATATGTAAAGTCTTCAGCCTGAAGACTTACATAAGTAAAACTTATTTTGATTTTCCAGGATACATGGGGATTGAAACCAGAGAGTTTAACTCAGAACAAATATTTATCCTGACTGAAATCCCATTTGGGTAAATATATTTTTCTGATAAGGCAGTCATTCCTAATATAGAATATTCATTGATATATTTGTCAGAGGTAGCCTTTTCTTCTTCCCTCATCTATAAATAACTGCCTTACTTTATTACTAAAAATATTGCTTCACTTTGCTTAAACAGGGGATATGATTATGATAACATTGTTACCGTTATTATAAGCAAGACAATAGCATTAATGCAATCATGAAGATGAAATATCAAGTGCTGGAAATTCCAGAGCAAGGGCTGAAAGCTTTAACCATACCTCAGGTATTTATTTGTATCCCCAAGAAACCATAACTTACTACAAAACAATGAGGAATATTTTATCTAACATTACAAACCTATATATGAAGCATACATCCTTCCTCGGTGTGTTTGCTTTATATTTGTGTGATCTACAAAGCATACCATGTTCGAGAAAAAACAGAAATTAGCGTAATAGGGAAGGAATAGTTAAACTAAAATCTTAGAAGAGAAACTTCATATGCTTGGAGCTTTCACTTTGTCAAAAAAAAAAAAAAAAAAAAAACGGAGTGTGAAAGATTTATTATGTGAATGGGTTGCTAGCTTGGAGTGCAGAAAAATGGAGTTGTAGACTAGTGCCAAATAGTTATATAAGAATATGGCATGCAAAAAAATGTGCATTTTCAGTAAAAAAACCTAAAATCGTTATTAAAATACACAGCAGTGTGAATATATAGGTCAAGTGTCATACTGTCAGCTGGACTGTGAAAGAGTAGAGCCCACAGTTTCATATATGTTGTCAGAAAGAGTAATTTCATTTAGCAACAAATGCAGATTCACAAGTGTTGAGAGTTGCATATAGATACCATAGATAATGCAAAGATTCTGTCTTCCTGGTGTTTCCATATGGCTACCACTTATAGGAAATGGCAGCAAATTTGAGTATTCCTGGTATCAGCACAGCTCATCTCAACAGGAAAAAAACCCAACAAATGACACATAATATATTATGAAAGAAGAATCATGATGTTTTTGGTTAACAACTTTAGCTGGACTTCAAAACAAAGATGTGTAGTTCTGGATTTGCTATAGAGTACTGGAATTATGTCATTTCAGGGAGGCGATTTCTCAGCTTTCCAAAACTGCCATTAAAATATAGAGATTAATTTAAGATTGGATTATCTCTTGTGTACTGATATTCCCATTACTAAGAATGGTATAGAAAACAACTTTATACTTTGTAACATTTAAACAGTCCTGGGAAAAGTTATGTGCACCTTTGTAGTCTGTGAGTCATCCAGAGCAAGCAAGATTACCTCTGCAGGGCTGGGTATAAGCATAAGAACAGACGTTCAGGGGTGGCACCAGATTGCCCAGTGTTAGTCCCCAGTTCCCTGTCCTTGGAAGGATGGCCTTGGTTTCCTTGTTTTCTGTTTGTTCTCAAGTTTTTTATTTGGTTGGATTTTGTTTCCTTGGATTTTTATTTTTTTAGGGGCGTGGGGGGTGTGCTGTTGTTGTTCTGGCTATGCCATCGATGTTAGAAAATAAATGTTTAAATGCATGGAAGAAATGTCCAGGAAGTCTAATATTACTAATAGCTTTTTGTACTTTTCCTGTTGAACAACCTTGATGAATTCTTAGAAAAAGTATTTTCCCCTTAAAAAAAAAAAAAAAAAAAAGTATGCAGATGGTAAATCTGGGCCAGTTTAAGAAGATGAGTAGAAAAACATTAATATGAAGGAACAGAATAAAAAAGACCATGGTGATGAAATGATGTATACAAAGGGTAACAGTAAAACCTGCAATAAGAAATTATTTTTTTAATGACTTTAGTTGTGAAATCAAAACCAAAGTCACAATCAATATGAGGGGATGCTATGACAGGGTCTGTGGAGAGGCCTGATGGTTTGGTACAAGTTTTTCCAAGGGTCTGTTGTGATCAGAGAGCTGCCAAGGTAAACAGAATTTAAAAAAAATTATGAGTCTACCTTCTAGACAAGAGGGAATAACTGGATAGAACAGATGCTTTCAAAAGAATTAGACCTGATTTAATCTCATCCTAGGCACTGTTTAATAATATCCGATTTCTGTCCATGACAGGGTAACAGACTTCAAAGAAGGTGGTCGGGTATCATCTCAGATGGTGTTCTCATATGCAAACGAGGGAAACAATCCACAAATTAAATTTGTACAGAGTAGGTGCTAAGTTGCTAGAGATCAGAAAATCTGCACCAAGAGAGCAGCTATTTCTGACTCAGTGTCTGAATGAATGGAGTGATCTAGGAAAATATTGTGCAAGTCTGCCCCAAGTCTGGTTCTGCATCATATTTTCATGCATAGCCTGAAGATGAGATAAGAGAACAGGTTTATTAAATCCACAAGTGAGATCAATTTGGAAGAGAATACTTGAAGTGAAAATGAAACTTCAGAAGCTGGGAACATGGTGCAAAAATGTAGGATTCTACTGCATAGGGGGAAACACATGGTGCTACCTGTAGGCAGGAGAAATCAAGTTCATAGAGAAAACAAAGAACAGTTGGTCTGGTACAAGCCTGCAAAAAGAGATGTAAAGGCTGTTGCAGAACAGTACTCATGATGTGTTCCCTCAAAAAGCTACATGTCCAGATGGAGTTTATAAGCAAAAATACAGCCTCTAATTCAGACTGAGTGATTCTGCCTCTGCAATCAGCACCGGTAAGGCAGCAGCTAGAGCACTATGTTCAGAGTCTGACACTGCTGTTCATGAAGGAAGAGCTAGACCAGAGTGAAGATAATCTATAACAGAAGAATGAGAATGAGTAAAGGACTCGGAAAACACAGTTGAGGGAAAGAAAGAAAAACCTCTGAAAAAGAAGGGAATAATTGATTCATATGATAAAAACAGAGAGAAGTAATTAATCGTAGGTTTAACAGGGAAGATTTTAGCAAGTCTGTAGGATTTTATTTTTTTAGAGAGTTTCTTACAACACTGGAACAAGTTAGATAGCATCTAACATAATGGTAAATGATCCTGTTCTGGGCCATCAATGGACTAAACAAACTCTTGAGGCTTCTTTTCCAGTCCTATGATGACTGCTGCAATGGTGTGACCATGAAATTCAGATAATTGCAAATTGCGTACTAAATGAATGGTTTTAATATTTGAGATCTTCAAAGCAACTCTGAAATATGCAATAAATTACAAAAACTATTTTGGGAAAAGCTTGGTTCAACATCATCTTGATTTTCACAGATTACCAGCCTGTCAACTAGCACTGCCTTACGTAGACTATAAAAATATTTCACCAGGTGGTGCTGTTACACATAACCTTCCAAGTCTTACCCTACCACCTGAGCACACGGTAGTCTTGGGAAAACTTCTGTGGGTTATACAAAGGTGCCTGTAGAGGCAGAATTACTTTTAATCTTTGATATGGTGGTAAGAGTTGTGGAAAGAGGAATTGTCTTGGAAGGCTGCTTGGCAGACTTAATTCCAGATTGCATAAACGACATGTACAAACATATAAGTCTGTTGTGTATGTGTGTGCATATAGATGCGTGTATGTATATTTTATAAATATATCTGCTTTACTGATTTCTCCTTCTTTTGAAATCCTGGATATGACTTAACAGAAGGACCACACAGCCTCAGAGGAGAGCTCTGCTGTCCATGACTGATGCACATACAGCCGTAATAGATAAACACATGCTCTGTGAATGTATTATGAAAAGCACAATTAAGATTAATTAATTCGGGGACCATTTTTATTGTACAGCATAACAAAACAAGCCTTCTGTAGTACATGGATAACAAAGATAAGCCTTACATTAAGCCAGACAAACATTGGAAGACTGTATAATTCTTCATTCTAAATACAGAAAATGTTTATATTGTCTTCTAAATGTTCTCTTTGAGTAAATGAGAAAGTTAAAATATATTAATACATTCAATCTTTTTACATTAAATTAAAAATATAGGATACATAAAAACTTTCAATGAACTATGAAAAAATAAACCATAGAATCTATAATTCTAGGCTAGAAGCAACTTCCCACAGTCATCAAATCCAAGCAGGTTCCTGCTCCCACCAGGCTCAACCATATCAGGTTGTTCAGAGCCTTTTCCATGTGAGTAGATGAACATTCCACAATGTCTCTGGGCAACTCACTCAAGATGTTAAATAAAATTGCTTTCCTTGAATCTAATCAGAATTTTCTGTGTTGCAACTTAGGTCCACTGCTCCCTGTGCAATGCACTGTGCACCCTTGAGAAGAGCCTGGCTCCACTTTCTCTAAGCCACTCTGTTAAAAACTTTATAAAAGCAGTAAGAATTCCTCTTAACATCTCATCTTAAGGCTAAACAAACACAGCTTCCTCATTCTCTCTTAATATTTCATGCTACTCAAGACCTAATCAGCTCCACTGGATTTGCTCCAATATAGCAACATTTTTCAGATGTTATTTGTGCTGCTGTTTGTCCCATACGCATCTATCTCTGAAAAGAATCTGGCTCTGCTTTCTCTACACACTCTTATTAGACACTTCAAAACAATAAGATGTTTCCTCAGCCTTCTCTTCTCTTAAGGGTGAACAAGCCCAGTTCTTTCAGCCTCACATGCCATGTGCTGCAATCCCCTAAGCAGTTGGTGACCCTCCATTGGACTTGCATCAGGATGTCAAAGTCTTTCTTGTACTGGGAAGCCCAAAAACAGGCACAGTTGTCCATCTGTGATTAACCCAGAGGGGAAGTATCACCTCCCTTTACTTGCTGGCTACCTGATATGTTGCCTGATAACATAACCTGATATGTTGTTGGCCATCCTTGCTGTAGGGGCACATTGCTGAGCTATGATAATTTTTCATCCTTCTCGTATCCCAGGGTTCCCCACGCCTTTCTAGCCAGTTGGAGCCAAGCCTGTGTTGCTCTACAGAGTTATTCCACACAAAAATGCAGGACCATAATTCTGTGTTGAACTTCATGACCTTCCTGTCAACTTATTTGTCCAGGTCATTGAGGTTACTCTGGATAGCAGCCCTGTCCTTCAGTGTATTAATCCTGTTTTCCAATTTGGTGTCATCTATTAACTTGCTGAAGGTACTTTCTGTCCCATCAAATTATTAGCAAAGACACTAAAAATATCACCCCCCCATGTCAATCTTGAAGGGATGCCACTAGTAATGACTACCATTTAGACTTTATACTGCTGATCACAACCCTTTGAGTCTGAAGGTGTAGTAAATTTTTCACCCATCTTACAGTCCACCTTTCTACTCCATATCTTATCAAATTGAATGTAAGAATACTATGTGAAGCCATGTCAAGTGTTTTGCCAAAGTCAAAGTGAAGTTTATGTACTGCTATCTCCTTCCCACAGAGGCTGGCATTGCATTGTCTCTCTCTTTATATTATCTTTATATTCCATGAGACTCTGCCAGCAGGCTTAGAGACTGATTCTTTAAGCTTTTTAAGCTTTCACAAAAACTGTTACTGTTTTTAGTAGACCTGCTTTTGTAGATTATCGTTAACCAGAATAAATCAGGGATTCTCACTCTAGCCCTGATACTAAACATGCCATAGAATAGAAACAGTAGTTATGAACTCTCTACTCATTTCAAGCATTTCAGTAAGGCAAATGTCATATCTATAACTAAAAGCATTCTAAAAATATACAGCACTTCTCACAGAGACTCGTGTTAATGATAGCTGAAATCTAGAGCTGTTAGATGAAGGCATAATATCAAAAAAATCCATGACAGCAATTCTCACTTGGTCTAGAACTGACTTTGCCATAAGAGCTAGATCCAGCAATAAATGTGGTAATAATTATTAATAATTATCCAGCTAAGCAATTAGGATATATTTACAAACTTCCAGGCAGATTAATCTTGCCCTAAAAACCACACTTACATTTGCTTTAGTACTTTTATTATCACATTGATTGTGAAAGGCAGTCATGTAGGAAATTGTGACACCTCTCTTGTTCTTCCTTGACCTCTCTTGGTCTAAGCTATGACCGCAACTTCTAGGATACCAATACTGTGCCATCACACTGCTTGTTTCCACTTTCAAATTGGTTCAAGGTGGACATGATGCTTTCCTGGGGAAGGGATACCCTGTAACTGAAATTCGTTCTGTTGTTTACAATACCTCTCCCCACATATTTTCTGAAAGAGAAAGAGATACTTCCCATGTTTGAGACGGCATTTCTTCTGAAGGTGGCAATTCTCTAGCATCTGCTGAGATTATAAATGGTCTGTCTAAAAAGTACTGCTTTGTTAATGTCTAAAATAATGCTTTTAAATTAGTCGCACATGTCTTTCAGAAGTAATATTGTTTACTCCTTTCAGAAATAAAGAACAAATTGGTATAACCCAAATAAAACTAAGCCTGTGAAAGAACAAAAAACCATGTCAGCTTCTAGTGGTCCTACATTACACATGTAGTTGTTTTAATACTTATTATTTAAATGCACGACAACACTATCTGAAATACCTTTTCTCATTTTCTAGTAGCCCTTTTTTTTTTCCTGGTAAATACGTGGAATGTGCTTTCAAATAGTTGACCAGTTCAGAGTTCCTCAAATCAACAACATAACTCAATGTACTTAAGAAAAAATTAAAATTGCATTCTAAGTATTAAAAAAATGTGGTCTCAGACCTGCAGATAAGTAACTTTTTATGTAGTCACATGAACTACTTCACTACATTATCAGGATTACTAATAACAATGATATTAAGCATGCACAGGGGGATGAATAGTCTTATCTCTCTAGACTCCTTCCGGTTCTATTTCTTCCAAATCTCTGACCCTTTTAGCATCCTCATTCATCAGCTTGTTCATCTGGGAAGTATATAAAGGAGACAAATCTTACTTGTTGAGAATTATATCATTGCTTTAAAAAGGGCCAACATGGACATTTTATTATTACAATGCTTGTCTTCAATTAGAAAGACCTTTAGTTAGCCTTCATTAACTCATAAGTGTGAAGATTAATTGCTGAAATTAATCCTTAGAACATCATCATGGTGTTTCTTCTACAAAATGAAAGATATTATTTCTTTATTTCAGTTGCAGCTGCTCTAGAAACAATGAAATAACAAGTGAATGTAACTAAATAAGAAATGCTAAGTATAAAATTATATTTCTAACTGATATAAAGGGTCTTTTTTTCCTACGACTTGCCGTTCACAGAGAAAGAACAAAATAATTCTATATCCCAGGTCCCACATTTTACTGAGAGCATGCAATGCAAGTGATATAAAAGTTATCACAATTTGACATTGTAGAAAGTCTCAAAGAGTTTATCAATATTAATTCCAAACAAACCGATTTTAATTAATCTTCATTCACTTGTTTAGTTACTTCTAAAGTTGCAATGATCAGCAAGTATTCTGGACACTTTGATTTTCATAGTAATGGAGTGACAATGCACATGTACTTTCTTTGTTTACGTTGAAGCTGATGAAGCTTTGCCTCAGTCACTCTATTTGGTCTTCAGTGTTATTAAAAGTTGTTAAGACTTGCGAGGCCAGGCTCACAGATTCTTAGAGCAAGTCAACAAATAATGGAATAATAGATGTAGTATGATCCAGTCAACAAGCCAATGACTCTGAAAACAACTTACTTAAGAATCCTGGTTTCAGAATTCAGAGGAGATCAAGGGATATTCCTGGGAGCACAGGTGGATCAGATTTGTGGACACACAAGTGAAGACGGTCTCACCCATGTCTTGCTGACTCTGAGGACACCCTTAAAGCAGGTCAATGCACATGTTAAGGATGGCAAGTTGACCTTAAATTCTGTCCTGACACTCCTGGAAAACCTTTTTGAGATTACAGCGTGATGCAAAATATACTATAAAAAGCTAAGAGAACAACTGCAAAATCTTCAAACTATCATGTATTTTTCTCCTTCTAATGGCTTCACCTATTTGATAAAGGCAGTCATCTTCCTCTTAAGCATTTTCTGCTTCAAAATAGGAAGTCCCATCTTATTCAACCTTTCAGATCATATATACTACACTTTAGTTTCTTCTTATTTTGCTTTAAACCTTTCTTGAAAATGAAGCTTTCCTAATAGGCTACAGTATTCCAGCCTTACCTTACTTTGTATTACATAACAGAGTTACTTTGTATGTCTGTTTATACTTCCCAAAGTGATATTTATCTCTTTTCACAGTATCCTGGTATTGTTGTGTCACAGTCATCTCATCAGACTCCATAGTCTTTTATATGTTTTTCTGCATGACTGCTAGAGAGTCACTTCCATTGATCCCGTCCAACCTTCATGCTGTTTATTATTCTTGCATAAGATTAGTTTTCACCTTCTTCTGACTTTCACTTCTTTCATATCTTTCTGGTAATATTGTAAATTTTTTGCTTTCAAAAGCTTCATTGAAATCAAAGTAAGAAAAATCTGTAGAAAAATCTTTTCCTCTCTCCAAATAGACCAAGAAGTAGTGGACTTCTGCAGAGGAGATTCTGATTAGGTATTCAGGAAAGATTTCAACTGCTAAGAACAGCAGAAGAGTGGGATAGAGTGGGTGTGAAATCTTCATTGCTAAAGGTCTTTCAGATCAGGATCGACAGGCATCTGTCATGAGTGACATAAGTACAAAAGTATTTTATTCCAGTAATGGAATAGATGAGGCTCCTTCCAATGATTCTCTGCACAGAGGAAACCAAGAATTGTTTTCAACCATGTAAGGCTCCGGAATAATTTTACCACAGAGCAAAAAAGTCTGAATTAAAGAAAATAACCTGCTTTTTAATTACGTTTATATCCATGGAACCTTCAAAACTAATTCTTAAGGATTTCCAAGGAATATGAGGCATCAGGTGTTTGAAAATGTACATGTATGTAGACAGAAGCTATTGTTTGAATTGCTTTAAAGCATTCTTATACATTAAAAATGATCTTTCATTAAACATGATTTTTTTTTCCACAAGAGATCTGGTTGACTAATTTTAATTTGATAGTGAAAATCATTTAAGTGACATTCAGAAGTCTGCTTCCACTTCTAGAGAAAAGTTTACACACTTCTGCATGTGTTTTCTCTTTCAAACTTTAGTCTTCATTTACATTTGAATGGAAGTGGCAGAAAGTTTCAAAGCCTGTTGATACCATCATAATTTTTCATAGTGATAGCCTCTGGGGAACAAGGGTAAAATGAACTTAACACTTCACATGGTAACTACCATGCATCAGCTAAGATGAGAGCCAAATTCAGCAGGATGGATGGGAGGGGAAACTAGTCTGTCTTCTACAGTTGGTAATGCTTCAGGTGCTGGGCTTCGTTATTATTCTGTGGCTTCTGCAAAATAGCTTCATGCTTTTGTAAACAATTCAGAACTTGCAAACCTAATGCAAGCAAAGTTCCCCAAAGGATAAAGAAGTCAACCCGTATTTCACAATCACTCACTTCTCCTGCAGTCTTCCTTTTATTTTAACAAAAAGGATCCTTTTACAAGGTTAGTTCTTGCAACAGTATGAAATGTGCAAGTACAAGCAAGAACTGTCATAAGAGTAACTGTCAGTAAAAAAACACTGGTTTAGCTAGTTTGGTCATGACACAACAACAACTAAAAATATGCTGAAATTATTGTAAACATCTATGAAGAAATATACCACATTCTTTGCTTCTTTTTCCTGGGATTCACATGTACAGAGATTCCTCCTTCTAAGCTCTGGAAGGTACACCACTGACCAAAGGAATATTGAATGCAAATTCATAAGGCTCCAGGGAAGCGTGTTTATTTCAAAACTGCAGCTTTCTACAGGAACTACTGTAAGTAAAATAAAATACAACGTTCAAATATGAAATAGTAGGTACAAAAGGGGACCTTCTGTGTCTTAGATATTTTATTTATAGATAGTTTCCTTTTGCTTAAAGATAATTGATTCCCAAACATATTATTGAAATCAGCCAGAAGAATTGTGTGCAGTGTTGCTACAGAAGAACCAAACTGCAAGACTGTAAAATTGGACTGGAAATAGATTAACACACAGAGGGATGCAAGCTTCTAAAATGAACCAAATGGTTTTGAAAATTAGTTTCTCCTCAGGTTACTGGAGATCTCAGTGCAACTACACTGACTGTATTTAAATCCCTACAGTATTTTCCTAGAAGTACTGTAACGTTGTTGCATAACTTGCATTACAAACACGTGAACATTTATATGAGTAATTTAGTATGCAACCCAAGAATGCTTATTTTAGTTCTGCAGCTAAACTCAAAACAAGTTTGAACGTTGTTTTTCCCAATTGCAGGTAGTATTTGTAAGTTATGCCTTAAAACCACTACTCGTGATCAAATAAAGTGCTGCCATGCATGTGATATGCTGTGGCCCATCTTGGGGACTGCTGTTAAGTGGAAATGAACAAATGGGGCTGTGTACTAGCAACAATAACAAAAAAATCACTCTTTCCTTTCTCCCACCCCACCAATATTCTGCTTATGAAACAGCTGTAGGGTCAGACAACCTCACAGATATAGTCTCAGCTCTGCTATTATCCTGCATGTGAGAGGTTAACTTAAAAACAAGAAGATAAAACTATCACAAGGATATCTAAGAGGACACTAATGGTATGCAATACATGACATGGTCAAGTAAACCTAAGTAAACAAAAATGATTCTGCAGCAGAGGAGTGTCAACTGTGTAAAAGAGGGTTTGAAGGTACAAGAAATACAATAAGGCAGATGTAAGAAATACTTTGAATTTGTGACTTGAGTGAGTGGCAAATATGGTTATTAAAAAGTCTTCTCACAGCTTTAACTTCTAAATCCTCCAAATATCTATGTCATTACACAACACTAAGAGATTTACAGCTGGCATGTGACAACCGTTAGTAAAAGTACCATACAGGAGCATGAATCAAAAAAAAAACCCAAAAAACTCAGTTATCATAAAATAATAGAGTATCTGTTCTCATAAAACAACATTAATGCAGTAAAAGAAGGAATTAAAACTCCAGCAAATAAATAGGTTAGGCTTGAAAAACAAGAGATTAGAATATAATAAATAGGTTAGGCTTGAAAAACAAGAGAAAAACAGAGATTAGAACTAAGGTCATACCACCATTACATTCTTTTTGCAATTGATGCCTACCTAAGAGTTTCATAAAGTAAAAGAAAACAAGTAAGGATTAGAAAATCTAATTTAATTTGATCTACTTTACTTGACTAGAAAAACAAACTTAAGAGTACATAGTCATAACTCAATGATACCATTAAGAACAAATGACAACTAGGACCTGTGTTTCAGGGGAGTTTTGCCATTTGTAGTTTCTTCTCCTCCAGAACAGAAGGGAGACAAAGAAAAAATGATGTTATTCTAAAGACTGCATGCAATTCTGGCACCTCTTTCCATTTACCTTCTTAGTATCATTCAGGAGTAGAAGAGTCCACAGGAGCAGCATTTTATTGCTGCAGACTGTTGGGTAGAGCCCAACAACTCTAATGCCGTCTCATCCATACAGTGCACACAGAGTGCTTTTCCCTTCCAAACCAATTCCCCATTTCTTTTCACAGGAACCCAGCTGCAGTGCTTGAAAAGAGACCTAAGGAGCACCTTCTCATTTGAACAGCAAGAGCCATCACAGAATGTTTTTCCCATGTAACACTTCTGGAAACTATTTTGTTTTGACATATTCTGTTTCTCCCCTTAACATTTTCTTTACATTAGATCTTGCTTGTAAATCACTCACACTCCTTCAATACATATTCCCTATGTTAGATCTACCAAGAAAGCTAATGTTTCCCTTTTAATTAATAGCACTTTGCTGCTGCCTCCAACATTACATAGAGTGGGATGTGTAACTTCTACTGAATTTTCCAAAGTGTGGTGTGTGCCTGACATTGCATTTGTTGTTGTGGGTATCTTTTGCATTCCAGTATGTTCACAGGCTTCCTGCTGCGTGGTTCTTCTTTTGATTAGCTGCAGCAGATAGGACCCATATGCCCCCGCCCTCCTTTTTTTTATATAATCATAGGTAAACATGTTAGAGAACAGAGTTTAGTGCAATGAACTAAGAGGTGGAAAAAAACTATCAACATGTTCATGCTGCCAGTTTGAAAAAATATAAACATTGGATTCCTGAGTGCAGGTCTAGACTCATCAACTCCAAAGAATATTTAATAGGATGCTTAGAAGAAGGGTATTGAGCCAGCCACCAGCGATCAGACACAATCAACATAAAGTCACACAGGGAAAGTCCTGTTTAATTATTTTGATATCATCTAATAATAATGCCTCGTGGATAAAGGGAAGGGAACAGATAGTAGTTTTTCAGGATTTTAGTAAGGCTTTTGATACTGTCCCTCACAGCATCCTTCTGGACAAGTTGTCCACCTGTGGGATGAGCAGATTCACAGTGCACTGGGTGAAGAACTGGCTGAAGGGCCAAGATTGTTTTTTAACCTAGAAATAGATATTGAATAAGCTAATGTGTGAGAGCATAGGCATGTGTCTTGCTGCAGATTCATCCTTCCTCTTTTGATTGCCTGTTCCTGCCCCACAGCACTCATACAAAATAGAGAAGTCATATCAGAAAAATCGTGACTGGCTAAGCCATCTCAGGGACAATGAAGAACTACTAGTTTCATAATGAAAGATTAAATCTGCCTGGATTCTGTAGAACAACAGACATTGGCTATAAAAAGCTAACATGTTTTACTTACTAGACAGAATTTCTTCATAGCCAAGCACAGGGCAGATTGGAAATCCCTGAGGCATAAAAGGTATAAAAGACAACAGCTAGCTAACTGCACAGAATAAGAAAAATTCTCCGACTTAATCTCTCTGTAAATAGATTCCTTTTGTTTTTGTCTGCCTTTTTTTCACCAATAATGGGAGATGTTTCAAGGTATGAAGTTTACTTTGACAGATGCAGAAAACTGAGCACTCTGGATGTAAGGAATAGCTTCATTTTTTTTATTGTACTTTGGCTGACGAATGATTTTAGCTGTGTAATAGGGTATTCCTCACAGAGAGGTGTTGTGATTATACAGATTATTCAGAAAGAGATCCCTCTTTCTGAAATTCAGCAAACATTTTCAAGCAGAAGCTGTGCTTGTCAGGGGGAGCTGGTATCACAAATGTCCTGAAGGGAGAAGATCCATCCCAGGGATCCCAGAGATCCCCATCGCTGCTCAAAAACCATATTTCCCAAAAAGCTGATTGCATAACCCATACTTCAGTAACTCTGGTCTTTGAGCTGCTCTGTATTGCTGGAATAAATAGAGCAACATGAATGTTCAGTTAATAATTGGTATGGATATGAAATCTCAAAATTTTGTTGGAGGAGAACATAAGTGAGACTGTCATACATAGACTGAGCAATATATATTAGAAAAAAAAATTAGTCTACTATTTAGAGGTTCCTCTAGTCTATAGGCTCCTCCTTTTGCTTCAGATTTTGCTGGGTGGTATGTTTGGCTATAAAGTACTGTCTTTTTTGTATTGCTTCTGAACATGTGCTCATTCCCAAACTAATTTTCAAATTCCACTGAAGGATCCCAGTAGTAAGGATTGATGAAACCATTTTAATACATTCAATTTACTGATTTTTAGAGGAAAATATATCCGTACTGATATTATGAATGTTCATTAACTAGTTGGGATGAATTAAACAGCTGTGAAAGACTGCTACATTAAATGCATTCAAGTAAAAGGAAATATTACTCACAGGCTCCCAGCATCTGCCTTGGATTAAATAAACCTCAGATAATGGAAGCAGCAGAGCCTTGTTCCACTGTGAAAAGAAATTATCTTAAGCCTTTACATTCAGGAGGTGAAATCAATGTACTGGACTGTATTACAGTTGAATAATTGACACCCTATAGGACAAACAGATGAGAAAATGCTGAACAAATAGAGACAGCCTAATAAATAGCTGAATTATATGCAGCAGTGTGAAGGGATTGTTTTAATGGATTCGAAAGAGGTTTACTTTAGGGCTGTGAATGATGAAGATCTATTAGAACTGTGAAGAGACAGCATAATATAGAGAATATGTTTTTCTCATATTTAGAGAAACTATCATCTTTTTCAGTTAGGAATAAATCAGAGATTGGGAAAATATATACCTCCAAAAATACTGTACTGAGTTGTAAGATGGTCCCTACAAGAAGTAAATTAAAAGTTGGAGAAATGCTACAAATATTAAATGCCAAAATAATACAGAGCAGTTCTACACCTTTTCTCAAATGTCAGAAAAGTTACCTAAGGAAAATACAGAGTAAAAATTTTTAATTAAGAGTTTCTTATTAATTACAAACTAAAGGCCTTTATTCTTATTCGTCACAGCAATCACTGCATCACGTTCTGTGGTGTGTCACAGACACTTCTCTAAAGAACTTTATTCTGAGTCCAGAATTTTCCTAATGTCAGTGTCAAAATACAGTTTGTGCCTTCTCCTCTTATTCTAGCAGAATTTTAAATTCAGAAAAAATAAGATCCCTATTCCTATTCCTTCCTCCCCTCCCATTTTTTCCCCACATGAAAAATAAAGATGCTTATTATACACTTTTATTCTCTACTCCATTTGTCTGGTTAATCTTTGAAGCATGATGAGGTATGAGGAAGAAAGCAATATTTATCTTTCTGGATAAATTTTGGAGGTTTATTTCTTTAATGTATTATTTTCTTCCTTATATAGAGACTTAGTGAACATGGGAAATCAAGGACTTTTGCCAAATAATTTCACCACATTGGGAAACAACATGACAGTAGAATATTGATTTTTATATAGACTCTTTGAGTTTCATGTTCCATAAGTAGGAGTGTTTAAAAGGAATATCATATATTTATTTTCTGAAAAGATTAAGAAATTTCTCCTAAAACCTCTCAAAGTCTACTAGGATGTCTGAAAAAGTTTTCCAGGTTCTTTTTTGTATTTTTGTCTCCTCAGGGGAAGAAAAACTTGTTCCTTTGTCATATATGCTAAAATAGTTGTCAAATTCAAGACAGCATCACTGCTTCTGGTAATCTACAGAACACCATATAAATTTTGATCAAAATATTAAATCTTCCAAATAGGTATTTTATACTTTTTCCTTTTTCCTAGTAAACGAACACGAAAATTAAAAGCATTATGATTACTCAGAACCTGGATATGTGTGCTATTGTTATGAATGCATTTTGATGAAGGATCTTAATGCAAGCTAGGCATTCAGTCATAAGTTAAACCTGGTAGTGCCTGCAGTCTGTGTACAAGCCATACTGACCAAGTGTTCTGTTTTTGCTTACTCAATATTTAAACAGACCTCATTATGCACTGTATGAAGCAGAAGAGGAAACACTGTGAGCTGCACCATTCCTTCTTTCCGAAAGCTTTGGTTCTTGTTCTCATGTTGTTTTCTGGCTCATCTAAAACTGATTTGTAATGAACAGAACTCAAATGTCTGAGTAAGCAGCCATGAAGCTATTCCCTTTTCTACAACAGTTTGTAAAAGCAGAAGTGAAGCATCCCAGAAGTGGTGAACCAGAACAATAAAAGCACGTTGTCTGCAAACCATAAGAAAGAAGGTGACTGAATTGGGGCTACTCTGGGATTTCACTCACATGGCTATTTTCATTCATTTACTTCTGCTGGTTTGGACAGAATCACACCCTTCCCCTAAGCTTTCCATAGATATATTCATGATGCATTTAAGACTAAGGAAGAGTCAATAATGAAATGGGCTTGGTTGGTCTCACACAGTTGAACAATTCATACTCCCATTGTTTTCACAAGGAGCTCTGGCCACATATGCTGTCCAATTGCCAAGTATTACTAACATTTTGCAGAAAAAATGCTGAAATGATGGGAAAATCTTGCTGCTGACACTGACTCCAACAGACACGGTTTGTGTGCTATATGGGCCGCTGCAGAACTGATGCTTGTTTAAGCTGACTGCCCCAAAGGAAAGTCGTGAAGCGAGGATGAAACAGGAACAGGAATGGAAAGCAGTATAGCTTTATGAAAAGTGTGCAACCTTCATCTCTGAATAAACCTGTAATCCTCTACTGTATCTTGTAAGCCTCTACCAATGTGCAGCCTGTGTAAGTTACAAACTCCCGACTCCTTGTTGCTTGTCTCCCGGCCCGTGCAGCTCTGGGATCCATTTGGAGCAGCCCAAGGCACTCCCAGATCAGCACTGTCTCCAGCAGGCTCTCCTCAGCCAGCTGCCTCTTGTTAAAGATGCACAGACCAAGCACTAACAAATCAACCAGATACTGTTGTCGCAACCTAAAATTTATGTCTCCATAGGAGACAAATTGTCTTTGTGAAATGCACAACAGCAGCTGATAAAGTGCATACAAGACCATTACTGACTGGATTTTTCTATTATATGTTTCAAATGCTCAAACAACTGCCCTGAGAAAAATATATCTAGCTTGTGTTCCTCTTGTTCTGAGACATAATAAAATCTTTCCACATTTTAAACTGCCTTTTTCTTATGTTTTTCTGTCTTTCCAATGCTGGTGCCCCTTCATTCATGCAAAAGCAGCCTGCATTTCACATTAGTCTTTTCACAGTCTGGATCTCACTCAGAAATTTTCAGTAATCTGTGGAAAATGTACAAAAAAGTTTGCAGTAAGTTGTCAATGTCTCCTTCTAACTTGTATTTTTTCCAGAGGACTTCTTAACTGATTCACTGTCCAATCATTCACTAATTTTGCCTCAGTGGCCACTTTGCTCCAAACGTTTAAAATAACTGTAGGCAGCTACATTTTGTAACATATAATTTGACTTTGGCTTCTTTTAAAAAATGTTCTGAGTGTTTATTATGCCACTCTGGCTTGGGCTGCTCTGAGTCATGTTCTGCCACTGGCAGTTCAGTCTTCAAGCTAGCCATCACAGTCTCCCAATCTGGGATTTCAGACCATTAATAAAAACATTTGAAAGAATAACTACCTATGAAATATATTTGACACTGATACAAGTAAACCTTCGTGTTATACAAGTAACCTGTATCGTGTTAATAATATTATCACGTTTAAACATAAGAACATTAAAGCTGTAAAATAATTGTAAAATTATTATTAAAATTAAATGGTGATCTAACCAGTATGAACTAATGTTTATGACGGCAATATGATTTATTTATTATTTATTATTTATTATTATTTATGATTGCTACATGGAATTTAGTAATTTTCTCTCCCCACCTTTTCCTTAGTTATTAAAAGCTTTATTTTGCAAAGTCTCAGTGGCAGTAATAGAATAACAATGCTTTAGGTCTATATAAGACCTAAGAATATGGGGTTTGCTATATTTCTCTCTTAGAGATATTCTTCCAGTTTAATTAAAATTAGTTACCAAGTAATGGCTTATATTCAATAACAAAATTCTAGTATTCCTGAAATACATGTGTTAAAGCAGGCTACCACAGCCTACCCATATGATAAAAAGCTCACAGGCACCTACACTGCCAGCCTGCAGTGTCAAATAGCCCCATATGCACTAACTAACCCCAGGATGGTCTGCACGCATGACCTCTACCAGATACCATAGCTCAGATCTGCATCCAGCAATCAGCCTAAGCCCCGTGCAGACTCTAGATCCAGGGAAGGGGGGCCAGATGTATCACCTTGGCAGACTTCATTTGTTGGCCAAGATCAGACAGATTTATTACCAACCTCTGCAGCGTCAAGCATGAGCTGACGGCTGTCATTTCTCTCCCCAACTTCTCTCTGTGCCAATCAAAATTTCTCCCTGGGTTTGTGATGAGCAACAGAGCCGAACGCCATCTCAAGCAAGCTATGCCTTTGGTGTGTTTGTTAGAGACTAATTTTTAGCCAAAGACTATACACACTTCAGGAATCAAGCAGCTCTCGACCTCAGAAGGTACCTCAGAAAAGCAGGGAAACATTTTTCTCATCTAGAGGGACATTTTATTGTGTAACTATGACTGTGAAAGGCCAGGCTCAGGGAAGAAAAGAGAAGGAGCAATTAGAAAATAGGCAAGTAGTACACCCAACAAATCATTTAAAACAATTTGTCACTCATTCATAACCTTACCCCTTTTGGGGCACAGTACAGTAATTAATTGTCTTTATTAACTAGATTTCATTCTCCCAGAAACCATTAAGACATTCTGAACCCATACCTAGAGTTTTCTGATAAGGGACATGCTAATAAGATCATATGTATGTAGTTAGAGTATTAAAAAACACTCTCATTTGAAAAAGAAATTGTTCTGGATGAAATCACAGCATTTCTTTTCTGTCATCCTGTATTTCTTTGCTTTTTCTCCCTCTTGTCTATGCTTTCCACTTCCAAATCAGTTTAGGAAAGGTCAGAATTTAGAAACACTCTTCACTCTAGTGTGTATCAGCTTTTTACCATGACCTTTTTTGTTCTTCAGTTTTCTATCCTTACCAAAAGTTATGTTGGTTTTTTTTCTAATCCTAGGAAACCAAGCATTGTATCTTTCCTTTTTTTTTTTACTTTCTTCCTGTGAACTACAGGTATCAAGACATGCTATCTCATTTTGGTGTTTTTTTTTTTTCTCTACCTCTACCTTCACATATCTAAAGGTACAGAAATCTCTAGGTTTTAGCTGAGCAGGCCTTATTCATAACCTGTCACCACAGCCAAGTTTGTTAAAAGTCTGTGGTTATACTTGTATGGAAAATAGCAATGAAAGATCATTGACTATATCAGAATTTGTATAAATGTTCTTAAGTGCCGCAAAATAAAGCTCTTACCATACTAAAGATGAAAGGAGACTTCATCTCCTTTGAAAATTCTGCTTTCCACCATGGATTATTATTTCAGTTTTGATACACTACCCTGCCCACTTTGCCACACTAAATTATCATTTTTTTCCATTTAGGAAGGCAGTAAATTACTACCCATGAATCAGCCAAAACTCAAACAACCATCCTGTTGACAGAGATGGGCAAACAACAAGGAAAAAATCTAGTTTCCTTACCTCATACTCATCAATATTGAAAGTTAAATCAAATCTTCATGAGACTGGCAGGGGGGTGGGGGGAAAAATGCTAGAAAAACCCCACATTTTTTCAGGAGTGGTGTTGGGGCTGGCAGGTATTTCAAGAATCATTAAAAGATTATGGACTTTAAAGAGGAGGAAAAGGAAGATGCTTCCTGATGAATGGTAAAAGGCAAGAGTCACGCCCACCTTCAGGAAGGGCAAGAAGTTTCTCCTCATATGTCACGTGCTTGCAGTCCTCCAAGAATTCTGATTACCCTCCATTGGGCTCGCGCTGGGATAGCCATGTATTTCTTATACTGGGAGGCCAACAAGCAGGCACAGCCATACAGCTGTGAACTCCCTAGTGCTAAACAGAGGGGAGTGCTAAACCTCCCTTGCTGGCTGCACTCTTGCTGCCACGGTTGGGTGAGTTGTTGGCTGCCTTTGCTGCATACAACTAACTCACCAGGCTTACTTAAAGTCTTTGTTCTACGCCAGGATTCCCTGTTCCTTTTCTGCAAAGCTGCTTTCCAGCCAGTTGGTGCCCAGCCTGTACTGATGTACAGAGTTATCCCATCTTACATGTGAGACTTCCCAAGCAGGACTGTGGTAAGCACTGACCTCCTTATAAAAATCCTTAGAAAACAGTCAGAAGGTTTTACCATTTGTTGAAACATTACAAGGGACAAACAGCTGACACATATTCACCACAGGAGAGAACAGAAGTAGAACCATTGGGTAGAGGAAACAGCAAGGACCACGATACTAATTTTCTGAACATTAACATACCTGGTGTGAACCGAAAGCAAATTTTGAAGGCACTGGTATAGCTAAGTTATGTTGCTTGTTGTGATGTCTTTCATGTTTAATTGTTGAAATGGCTGGCTAGTTTACATGTAAGAGGAATCTATAATATACAGATCATTTTGCTATTGGTTGGTGAGGTAAGTCCAGAAAATTTTTAATTATTATAAAATTATTATTTATTGTAGATAGTGGAATAGCATGGAACCCTATGTTGAGTCAGAGGCTAGTTTACTATAGATAAGAAAGAAATGTTACCTGCATAAGGGCTCTCCATCTTCCAAATAATCCACTTCTTCTTCTACCTTTTTTAAAGAAACTTGTATGTAACTACTAATTTTATCAAGAAAGAATTGAAAACATAATCAAGAATACAGAGATATGAATCCCTGTATGAACACTCCAACAAACTTAATAAACCCAGCTACAGATGAATCTAATTCAAAACATATGGACTGGGAGATACATGAGGATGAATAGCTAAAGCATAGATGTTATAAAATGTAAATTACAATTCCATAAGGAAGGCTAAAACTACAATTAGCATAAGACACCGTACAAACATAACAAAAAAGAATGGAGGAAGGTTCTAATAGGAGAAAGAGTAGTATTATCACAGACTAAGATCTGTCTGTTTCAGTCTCTGGTTTGGACTGGAGTCTTGTTAATTAAATATTCATAATCTACCCTTTTTTGCCGATTAAATAATAATCATGTCTGTCCTAAGTTCAAAGGTCATTTATCCAAGGAATCTTGCTCCAGATTCACTCCTTTCATGTCATGTCTTTTGTTTGAAACAGCTCTTCTTTCCATGACAGCAAGTATCGAAAGCCAAAACTGACAGAAATTGCAACCTGTCAAGCTATTCAAGAGTACAACAGATATTATATTATTATATGGAGTATGTTTCATGACTAAAGAAGCTTTGTGACATTGGATTTTGTAGTTAACATCACTATGCTATTTATTTAAACAAACAAATGAATGCATTTACCATAATTCGTTTTCTTGCTGCCTAATATGACATCAATGTGGAACAATTTAAATTATATGATGTTTTTATTGTTTCGGTTGTGTTTATATATCTGACACACATTTAAATTTTACAACAAGCTATTTCTACTTCCCAAAGGAAAATAAAATTGTGTTGGGTTTTTTTTTTCTGTCATTTTTAGAGATGTTCCCTAACATTTCCACAACATTTGAATATTTGGTGGCAAAGTCTTAAAGAACTACCTTGTGGAAATGTAATTTGAAACTGTCTGCTCAGTTTAATGACAAAATGTAGAATGTCCCTCAGACAGATGCTTGAGGACAGTCTCTAGGAGCTGGTCCTAATACACCTACCTCTTTCCTTGAAGCAGTTCAGATGTGAAATATTGTCTCTGGATGCTACACAGTCCCAATAGCATTGACTGTGCTTGATTTAGTACTTCAGCCCAGAGCAATACCAACACAGAAAGCTTTTTGGTAGCACACAGAGCAGGCTCAAGAGTGCTTGCATCCAGACTCGTAAAGTCACTCCTTACCTTGCCAGTAGGACATCAGCAAGATGCTATTCTCAGGACAATGTGAGCTCTTGGTCTGTAGCAGGAATCTTGTAACTTGATGCCCATAGAAGCACTGTTTATTTATTAATTATTTAAAACTACCTTAAAAGTGAAATAAACCACATCCAGAATCAGAAATAGTCCTTTCTAAAGCAAGTAAATGGCATTCCTGCAAGAGGCAACTTGCCAGAAACTTACTGGCCATTACTACCAATCCCATGGAGGGAAGTAAAGGTGCTGTGTTTAAAAGCCTCAGGCCTTTCCTCATTATCTGATTGTTTCCTGAGCAGGAATAATTTCTCTGTCATCTCTGGCAAATTAAACTTAAAAAAAAAAAAAAAAATCCAAACAATCTACTCTCTGGGATTTATTTCCTCTGTGTCAACCAGCCCGTTTTCTTGCATGTCAGAGCAATGCCCATAAGCAACCTGACCTCATACAGTACAATTAAGATAGATTTTGAAGTAACTTGAGAAAAAGGGATGGGCAATATATCATTTCCTTTGCAAATATATGAGATGTGGAAGTGGTGGAAATGCCAAAGCATTTTAATGTTAGATCTTGATTCTAACTGGTTTTCATGACTCATTCAGTTGGTGAGTGAGCAAAGAGATTGTACCAGAAAAGGCAAATATGAACAGCTTATTTAAATTAACATTTACTCAGGAAACAGTTTCCTGTTCTGATTACAGGTAGGGGTGAGCTAATTTTATATTGACATAAATAAGCTTAAAAGCAAAGAAACTAATAGTGTGGATGTAGCAGTATAAGTATCATAGCACTTCTGCCTGGTGCTTCTGCCTAGAGCTTCTGACAGATAGTGCCATATTTACGTGCCATGTGACATACATACTATGTGATGCAGCATATTAAGGTTAAACAACCCCGTCTTCTGTGAGTAAAGCAGCTTTCACTACTCCAGTGAAATTTTTAATAAACAGACTTATATTCAGAACTTAATAGTTTTCTTTACAATTCTGGAAAGGCACATGGTGCAGGGTTTCTTTTAATTAACCAGCCAAAAGGTAAAAGTTGCTGCTATAGATCTCTTGGGTTATAGAGCAGCAATGAGAGAGAGTTGAATAAAGAATGAGCTTCCTCCGGCTTCCCTTCAACAAATTTTGAGTTATGCTCAACTGAGATAGGTGTGATAAAACCAGCCTTGCTAAACATGAGTTTAATTTATTTTTACTGTGGTGGCTTGACCTTGGCTGGCTGCCAGACCCCCACCCAGCCCCCACTCTCTCACTCCCCCTCTTCAGCAGCACATGGGAGAAAATAAGATGGAAAAGCTCATGGGTTGAGATAAAGACAGGCTGAACAATTACTGTCACAGGCAAAACAGGCTCAACTTGGGCCTAAACTAAATATAGTTTATTGCCAATTAAAAATACAGTAGGATGGTGACAAATAAAAGCAAAACTAAAACACCCTAATGTACATTTTCTCAGCATTTGGCTGTTTAAGGCTTCTTTTATACATTCCCCAGATTCTTCATCATCACAAGCCTTTTTACGTGCATTCTTTTTCTTACTTAGAGTTTTTCTCCCTCCCTTTATTTACTCACAGGAGATTCAGGCAGCTTTTCTAAAACGGTCTCGTTACAACAGTATCTAATAAGATTTTGTATACTTCTCTGCTTGTAAAGTGCTTTATTGTCAGTTTCTTTTTAACCAGTGACTAATTGGACATCACTGCAAAATATGGAGATGGCAGAGATCCTGGCTGATGAAATTTCCAGCTGCAAATGTACCACGTGGAACTGTGCTGCTATAGAATTTATATAATGGTGTTGGTTTTTTTAATTAGTGTGTGTATAGTACCTGAGGACATTTTTTTTTTAGCACAGCAAAGGAGTTTAAGGCTTTTATCTTCAACCCCAAGTTCAGGTTACCCGTTGCTTACACGTTCAGGTAGGCAAGCTCCATTTGTGGATGGAAAGCTGTTGTACTATGAATGTACATAAACCAATGTAATTAAACCATTCTGAGTGGACACTCTGTTAATGTAAAGCAGCACGACTGCTTTTTTTTTGATCATTAATGGACTACAAAGAGGGTCTTAAAATCAAGATAAGGAACATTCTTCTGGGTTCTCCTTGGTCATCTGGAGGGCTAAGTTGTACATTTTCATATTAGTTGTCACTGAAACTTACAATTCTCTTTTCTAGAATCAGTCTGTGTTCATTATTACTGGACTGGTGAAGGGAGGCTGTGGATTGTCATGATGTAAAGCTACATGGCAGAATACAGAACCCTTAGAGTGTTTATAAAAGATTGTAAAGATAAAACCTCATCATTCTGGGCTATACACAGTGCCAATACAGAAAAGTTACAGAAAATATATTTGCTAAATACAGAAATGTTATTCTAAATTTGAGTACTATTGTATTTATCTAGATGATGCTATGTTGCCAGAATTGATTCAAACATATGTATGCATTAGAATTTAAAGCACTCTGTTTTTTGCAATGTGTAAGAGAAGTAATTCTTCTCAATGTGCTACTGCAGATTGCATTGCTAATATTTTACTTCAACATCCATGCAATACACATGCTAGCAGTATTTTCCCTCTTATGTACCAGCTGTGTTATAGATAACATGTAACAGTAATCATTTTAACTCAGTAAATACATGAAAGTATATTGAAGAATGGTTTAGAATTACCTCCCGCTTCAGATACTACAGATGAAAACCCTAATGAAACCCTAACTTACTACCTTAACATTGACAAGCTGAATAAAAACACGTTGTTTTACAATAGATAGATAGATAGATAGATAGATATAAAAGTCCCTGATCTTGATGGTATGAATCAGAGAGACACCGCCTCATAAGTACATGGACAATTGAACTTTCCTTTGGCAGAGATTTAAGATCTTACTTCTAAATTGAAAAGCACTGTCCAAAAAATGATCAATAACAGTTTTATGAACAGCTGGATCCTTGCATCTTATTCGAGAGGCAAAATAAGAAGCCTACAAGGTTTGCAGTTGCTTAAAGGTAGGTGTCTTTTTAATATTTTTAATTCAGTATGAAAAGAAGTACTTTTGCTCTGAAGTGGTAACATTCTTCAGAGTTTAGGATTAAGCTGAGACTAAATTGCCTGTTAATGATTGTGGGGTCAATGAGAAGGATGTTGCCACACTGATGCAGGTATAGTGGAGGGACACCACTTGATTATGGAACTGGAGTTCATAATGTGCAAGGAGAGGCTGAGAACTGAATTTATTTGTCCCTGAGAAGGTTAAGAGTAATGTAGCCAGACTCTTACCAGAAGTGAAGACTGGAAACACAAGGGGCAATGGACATAAGTTGCAACACAGAAAATTCAGGCTAGATTAAAGGAAAACATTTTTACTTTGAAAGTTGGCAAGAATGGAAACAAGTTGCCAAGAAAGAGTGTGGAATCTCCCCATCTTGGAGATATCCATATTTCAAATGGATGAGGCTGTGAGCAAACAAATTTAAGGTAGCCATGATTTGAGCCAGAGGGTTAGACCAAAAGAGGTCCAGAGGTCCCTACCAACAGGAAGAACTATTGGCAGAATGGTGCAAAACCACAGGTATATTTCACAGCACCAGTGGGTATCTTCTCAACCCTATGGTGCAAGAAAAGTAATGTCCAAATTGTTAAGGCAAAACCTCCTCTTATGGAGCCTCCTTTACATGCCTTCAATGCAAGGACACGACTACAATGTCATGATACTGGTTTTGATGCAAATCTTAGCAGTTCCTCTCCTCACACAGTGTGCTTCCAGCAGTCATTCAAACCTATACAAAAAGACAAAAAGTCTAACTCCATGCCCGCTCCAAAGTGTGGGCACTTTTCAGTCTACACTGGTGCATAAGTCTCACATTTGTGAGCTGTGTGGCTTGAGACACTTTGAAACCTTCTTTCTTCATTTGTTTTATCAGAAACTGTCTTTTCTTTTTTTTCTCTTACACTGAATTAAAAAAAAAAGTTTTTGTCCTTGAAATAGCAAGATTAAGGTGTCACATACACTCTTAATCTTTCTGTGTTGATAATGCACTTACTTCTACACCAAAGTGCAAGACATTTATGTAAGTTTAGGTGAATAGATTTATTATTAAATATTTAATTACATTTAATTATTTTAAATGTATTAATTTTAAGTGTATCATTGCATTGGATCACTTGGTTATCTAAAGACACCATTCTAAATAATGCAAACTGCCCTTTTACCTTCTCCCTTTTCTCTGCCTCTTTTTGTACATTATATTCATTACTGCTGCCTGAATAACTTGCTCTATTTTTATACTGCCCCCCCCCCTAATATGTTTCTGGCATCTGGTCTCAAATAGTCTCCTCAAATTAGCTTCCCCTCCCTCCTCTAAACTGCTTATTTGATCAGGGCATGGATGACTCAGCTGAAAAAGGTGGAAGACAGGAGTTTGTTTTCCACTCTACTCAGAGAATGGAAAATAGAGTTGTGATGACAGGGCTGGAGATTTGCATCTTCATCTCTCTACAGAAACATTTATAAATGTCTTTAATTTATATGTCCTTGATTAATAATTATCTTTACAGTATTATTTATTTTCAAAAATCAAAATGGTCGAAATATCCTTCTTTAACTGATTATTAAAACCCCAAATTTGTAAAAAGGAGTTTAAAAAAGATGAGTTCTCTCTATTCCTTCTTCAGGTACTGCAGAATTGAACGAAGCTGGACAGACTCCTTTACGGGAAATGACACTTCCTATTTTCCCCCCAGAGATTCAAAACAGTAAGTCCTTGTTCCATAGACAAATCCTGACAGCACAAATGACTCCTTAGTGTCAACCGGGGGTGCTAAGAACATTAGAACAATTGTATCGAGCCAGAGCAGACATCCGTCTAGCCCGGCATCCTGTCTGGCGGGGGCTTTAGCGGATGCCTCGGAAAGTGTATGAGAACAGAGCAAGCATATAATGATCCTTCAAACATCTGGTGATTTGTAGCTCTGAGATTTTATCATTAAAGAAAGTGTCTTAGAAAGAAGTAGGCAAGTCATGTAGAGGTTTTACCCTTTTTTTTTTTTCATCCCTTGTTTACTTTTGAATACCTGTAAGATTTCAGACCCCACAACGTATTGGCAAGTATTCCACAACTCGGTGACACACCGTGTCACGAACCGTGTCCTTCTATTTCTTTTGAATCCGTTGACACTACATTTATTTGGCAGTCTCTAGGTCAGTCACAATTTGGATGCTTGTTTCCACTCTTTTCCAGGCTGAAGAGTCCTAGCATTTTTAGTCATTTATTGACTAAATGTCATTTAGTCATGTATTAGAAGCTATTCTATACCTTTGATCACCTGTATAATCCTTTGCCAGTTCTACTTTATTTTTTTTGAGATGAGGAACAGAATTGTTTTCACTTATTTTCATCTTCCAGCACAAGAAATGTAGACTTGATGCACAAATGTATCAATCCTAATGTGAATCACAACGCTGACTTTGCAGATGAAACAACGTGCTCTTGGGGGAAGGCAAGCCAGAAGCCGAGGATGACAGCAAGTCAGACAGGGACCGGCACCTCACTTACAAAAGGTGCAGTCCCACATCAACCAAAACTGAAGTGGTGACCAGGTTCAGCTGGTAGACCAGTGACCAGTGTGGCAGCCCAAGGTTAAGACAGAATTTCATGTCACCAAGTCAGGGCCAGCCATGTCCGTGGCCAGGCACAGCTGCAATGTAGCTCAGGGCCTGAGCTTACCTGCAGCTCGCAAGCAAAGGGATGGACACCCCCAGTAAAGCTTCTCACAGCTCCTTCTACCGTGCCCCTTGTGCAGCGCTGTGATCTGCGGTGCCGCAGCAGCACCGTGCCAGAGCCGAGTGCCAGCTCAGGTGGTCGAACCCCAACCAGGGTGGAAGAGGGGGCAGAGTTTCTGCATCTTGTGTAGGACCTCGACAGTCACTACATAAAAATGAGAAGCTGGAAGTGAAAAATAGAATGTTTCTAGTGAAGAAGTAGAGAAAACCCTGTGCTGCTGTTGTCACATATCCATTACTCGTGTTTTAAATGCTAGATGTAGTTTTAACTTTCTAGCTCAACAAATGAGTAATTCTTGCTTGCCAGATCATTTTTTTAAAAATGTTTGAAATATTCTGTATGTTCTTGAAATGAAGCAGAAAGATTTGGCGACACCTCTTTCCCGATTTTCCTTGTTTATCTATTTTGAATTTTCTTTCTTCTTCTTTGCGTCCCAAATCAAAATACATTTCCACTCCAGGCTGTGATTCATATTCATACTACTCTGGTTTAAACATATACATGACAAGACAATATAATATCTGGAAAAGCAGAATGTATCAGACCATTTAACAGCTTCAAAATTGGGAAGACCTGTTTGAAGTAGACTGTCAGCAAAGCATGTAATATTTCTTAAAAATCAACAAGTGAAGTGATGCAAATATTCTTTTCAGATATTTACATCATTATTCACTTAAAGTGAGTGGCAAAACACTGTTGACTACATTATGAGTTAGAATTTAATTCAGAAGAACACCACAGCTATCAAGCAAGAAAGCAGTTCTAGAGCCCTTTGTTAGCTTGCATATATTGTTTAAGGTGACCAAGACACTGTATGTCTCTACATCTGTGTGGGTATATAATTATTAATTGAATGTGTGCACTCAGTTTAGATCTTTTACCTTCATCCATAGGGTCGTCTTCAAAAGGAAATTAGGCTTGCCTCAAAATCGTATTTGTACAATAGTGTTGCTGCAGGTCAGACCTCAAGATTACCTATGCCTCTTTGTGTCTCTTCAGCTGCGGGCCTGTGAGTCACAGCTAATGTCACTTAGCATTAGTGACCAAAACAAGAACTCTGTGAAAAGTTATCCTCAGGTCATGAAAGAGACCTTGTCATAGAAAAAGCTACAGAAAGCAATTTTTCTGTTTGCAGCACTTTTGAGGTAATGGTAGTTGGAATAAATGAAAAAGGGTGCCAAGCCATCAGAACTGCTGGACTGAAGGAATGTGCAACAATGCAACTTACCAGCCACATGCAGGGCTTCAGGAAATGACTCGCCACTGGCAGCAACAAAAATTCCAAGTTATGGCTAAGGCCAAGGTGCAAAACTGGGAATGTTTTGTTCTCTTTTTCCTTAAAAAAAAAAAAAAAGTAATACATCGAAAATAAAATAAACTGAAAGATTGTGCCATCCTGGTAGCACACGAAAAAAACATTAAGTTGATTGAACCTGACTGGTACTATCAATTTTCATAGAAACAGCTTGCACAGAATAATAAGCTAAAATATTTCTTAGCAGCTGCTGCTGCAAAATTCACCCCTTCTATTTATAATATAGATAGAAGAGAAAAATCATAAACAGTCAAGTTTTCCATTTTCTTTTAGTCACCTTTGAACAAATCCTGACCTGGGAGTGACCTGAAGGTAGCCTGGCCCAAAGATAATTTCAAGCTTTTTCTTTTCCTTCAATCCTGAGTACCCATGCCTGTGATATTTCCAGAACTGTAAGATTATGAATTATAATTCTTCTTTCACAAATACACTTTGAAATACACGTTTTTTATAAACAACAACAAATTATCTTCTTGCTTACCTTCTAAAAATTACTCTCTTTTCCAGTAAGAGTAAAACTGTGTCTCAAAACTATCTTGGCTACTCTGATTTTAAGGTGTGGTTCGTTGTGTGTTAATGAAACTAAAGTGTAAAGCAGTATTTACAGACCAGGTGTGCCCTGGTCATTAGTCTAAATGAAATTTGCATTTTATTGGGAAACATATATTGCCAACCAGGAAAAAGAAAATAAAAAAGAAATCCACAACAACGTATTGATATATATTTCTTTTGGAGGCATAAATACATAGATGCTGCCATAAAGAAGCTTATGACAGCCAGCGTGTTTACCACTCTTGCTAGTCCATGATGCATTCATTGTGTCAACAGCGTATATTTGCTCAGGAAAGATTAGTTCCTGTCAACATCTGCATATTTTACTGGTAACAAAAGTTACGTGGTAAACAGCTATGTCTTGGGAAGCTTGGGTCTGCTGAAATGTCAGTCTTTCCTCTTTTCTAGGCAGTATTCTGAATAGAAATTTGCCTTCAAACCAAATGCAACCAAAGCACTCCTTTCTGCTCAGTAAATACTCAGCCTATTCTCCCTTCTGCTATTTATTTCTATTTCTGCCATTCCAAGGCCCCATTTTAGAAGCTGATGCATTGTGATTTCTATAGCGCAGGAGATAAGAGAGGTGCTTCTGCACAGCTCTCCCATCTCCCCATCACATCCCTCCCAGATCACTGCTCCCGTGGCTTCAGAAAAACTACATACTACTTTTGCTAAATTAAACACTCTGTAGCCTTTAATTAAACTTTCAGTGCTTTTGTTAATAGCTGTTCTTATTTGGGTGTAACTTAATGATAATAGCTACCCTGTAAAAATATGCTATTTTCAAGGATGAAATGTCACCATCTAATCTTTTCTCCTTCATTTATTTTTGTCTTTACTGGAATGTTTCTTATCAGCTTGCCTTGTCAGAAGAAATAAACTCTTTCTAAAAACTAATTCTCCTTCTCTGAATACTAACAACCTGGCACCAGAGAGAGGCTCTACAGAGAGCCACATCTGTGCTTTGCTTCTGTTAGAGCTGAATAAGAAAATATACAGTTCAAATCAGATGTATTTTTTACTTGAAAAAGAGCAAAAGTGATAAATATAGCCTCAGTAAGACATGAAAGAAGGCCTTGTGAGAGTGTTAAATTCTACATTTGGTACATTTAGTTACTATTTCTGAAGCTGTTTTATTTCATTCTAATTTACGTAGATTGGATACAATTACTTTTGCTATATTGAGAACTGTTCTCTGAAAAAAACTTACAAAATAATGTGGCAAATTTCCAAACTCTTTCCTCTCTAGTTTTCATGCAAATAGTTATGGTTGTGCTAATTGTGAATCTACCATGAAATTTGAACTCTTTTGTTTCTTAACAAGTATTCTTATATTTGAAATTTTGATAAGTCTATTGTTTAGCACATCTATTGATAACATGCGGTTAGTTATCACACAGCTGTCTTAGATCACTGATGCTAGCAAATATTAACTGTACTAAAAAAACATTTTGTTCATGAAAATAAGCAGATAAAATATTAAAAAGCTGCAATTTATTAAAAATACCTTTTATTTCTACTTTATTTTCAAGAATAGTTATGACAATGAAACCAGTAAGTATTACATTGTGTTTAATAAATTTTATGTTATGTGTTAGAACTCACTATTTTATTAATTATGGAAATGTAACTTTGTTTGGAATGGATGGTAGTAAACAAGTGCTGACAGTGATGAAAAAAACAAGGTGGTCTTTTCACTCATTGTGACCTACAGAAAAGAAAAAAAAAACCCATCATTTTAATGAAACCCACACCTGCATCCTTAGTAAAAGCTAATTAATGTTTATCCAGCATATACAGAAAATAGGATTCTGCACTAATGTACCTAAATGTAGACTAAACACAAACCTAATCATAGACCAAGGAGCTCAATGTTTAATCACCATTTTTTAACAGTTTTTGCCAGCACCAATTGCCATTGGGCTTCCAGTTCTATGTGACTGACCAGTGCATCTCCTTGTAAACAGCTGAGTTTGTGTTTCAGGAAAACAAAGAAAATATGTGTAACAGATGTGATTAGAGCCAGACGAAATTTTCTGCTGAAATGATTTACTGATGCAACAAGCTGTTTGTACCAAGTGCAGTTCATCCTAGTAAATTTTTGAAGCTCTGTTTTTCCATCAGAAAACACACAGCAAAATACTTAATTTCCGCTTGATTTGATCCTAATCACAATGTTTTCTCTGTTGTCATATGTGTCCCGTATTTCTGCCTTCTGGTCTCTCCCTGGGGTCAGGCTACAATTCCCACACAGGACTGTGAAGATTTCCAGAGCATCACAGGACTGGTGAGTTTCTTGGTACATAGTGAGCACTGTCGTCTGGCCACAATGCCTGACACATTGGGAATTTCTGTTTTAATCCAGTTATCACTTTCCTCCTCAAGAGTAACATGCCACCAGGGAAGATACAGATTAACGTTAAAATAGCTTGAAATTAAGCACTTCAAGTAACTTCACCAAACCAAGAGGAAGTAGTTAAATTTGTAGGGGTTTTGAAAAGCTTTCAAATGAAATTATGAATACTTCTTGCTTTATGCTTTTCAGAAGTTCTCATTGCAGAAGGGAGTGTATATAAATACCAAGGTCTTTAGACTTTCCTCCAGAAATTTGTTGTATTTGTAGAAGAAGAATACAATCCAAAAAGTTGCCTTCCAAACTTTTTTGCTTCCTAGAGCACTTTACTAGTGCCACTGTAGAGCAGCACATGTCATCCCTTCAAGAATACAGAAACATCTGAGCAGTGGAGGACAAGATAGAGCTGACCATCTCCTGTGGATAATGCTCTTGTTCAGTCCACCTCTAGCATCATGTCTGGGTGGAGAAAGAGTGACAAATCTTGGAAAATGCTGGGAAAGCATATATAAACAGCCATGCGGGTAATTAACTGCATAAGGTGGGGACAGCAGATAATTATTTGCACACAATTTGGGGAACCAGGAAAATGTGATAGATGCCTATATAAGCAGAACTCTTCTGCCAGGATCAAATTTCATGCTTTAGGAACTTAGTTCCACTTTGAAAAAAAATATATTTCCTGCACATAAAAAGGATTAAAATTAATCAAATTAATATTCTATTTGATTTTGTGGGTTCTTTTCCTAAGTTCAGGGAAATCTTATAATTTCTGGGGGACTTCTTGAGGATTTCTTTAATATTTTTTTTAAGTTTTGTTGTTACATTTTACACCTGATCTGTTGATCGGTAGGACTGAGCCATACAATCTGGAAATTACACGTGTAGATAAATCATAGGCACGACAGAAAATGTAATGAAAAATTATGTAATATATCCCTTATTCTACCAGAAAAGCAGATTTAAATAGGTATTTCATAAAGCGAATGGACTAATAGGTTGATCTAAGATCAAGATCAGAATACAGCAGGCCGGCTGCGACCCCAAAGACAGTAAGAGGCCTTACCTCACATGTTAACTTTTATACTTTGTGACCCAAGTATCTAGCCAAAAAAAAAAAAAAAGTAGTTTTAATTACAGCACAATCATTTGTAATCAACAGCACCAGTTTTATTTCAGTATTTTAAGTTCCAGGAAATATTTTTTTCTAGGAATATTTCTACCCAATACAAGAGACAAATCAGAAGTTAAGACTGTATTATTGTAGTAAGTATCCACTTGTAACAGTACCAACTACAATCTCACTTTGTTCAAACATCAATGACTGGTTTGAATTTGAAGTCTGAACGTTTGCCTGGTCATTAAAAGTGCCTCCAGTGTATATATATATATTTTAAAGGGAGTTTTTTTCCTTCCTATTTAATAAAGGCATTACCTTTGGGGGAAAAAAAATATGAGAGAGGATTTTTTAAAATTATTTGCATTATCTTTGGAAAATGCACATAAAGTCCAATATTAGGACACTGAAAAGACAAATACATGCAAACTAAATGCCATTGTTACTGTAAAGATAATATGTCTATAGATCTGCCAACACCATTACAGGTCATATTCCAGGGCTCTGGAATAATTTTCTTAAAGTTCCTCCAGCACTACATAGGGTTCTTGGTGGAGGAAAGCTTCTGGATAGCACCTGCAACACTGGAGGGACCCTGGGGTCTCAAAATCGTTTCTGTGGCACAGGCTGAATTTAAGGACTAAAGGCATACAATGTAAGCAATGTTCATTACTACTTACCACCTTATTCTAGGTCAATCAGATGTCATTGCTCTAAATTCAGAGGCTGGACCTAAACTCACAAACTACTCAAAGGTAGGAAGAGTCCTGGTGCAGGTAAGTGGGTGCAGAGAACTATGTGTCAAGTTTTTGCTCTCGTTTGGAGCAAAAAAATAATTATTATTGTGTAACATAAAACCACAGGCTTGATTTAACCAGAAAAAAACCTGACACATTAGGGAAATTTGTGTCCTGTATTACAAATGGAACAACACTACTCCTTTTTCCTGGAGAAAAATAGAATTCACATTCGGATATTGTCTATAAAGATTCAGGAAAAGGGCCAAAAATTATGATCTGGCACTTTGTGCATTTTCCTCTGTGCAGCAAAAGAAGCAACCTCCTATGACTGTAGAGAGGAACCAGTGCCAGTAAGACTCCCAATCTCTTTGCTTTTTGCAGAAAAGGAACTGGCAGCAATGCTTTATTACCGCAATGATGCGTAAGTGACAGACATGGCCTGCCATACATCTTAACTCAAAGGGAGGGCTTCAGAATTGCTTTCTGGCTGCTGTTTTGTTGTTTTTTTTTTTCAAAAGTGATGTTTCTCTTGTGAATCCCAGCTGTGAAGGGGCAGTATGAAGCCACAGCAGTCTCTGTGAGGGTGGTTAGCAACATTACTTGGGATACAAAACTAACACTTCCTCTCACCACCTCCAAGTTCTCCAAGCCAAACAGAACAAATGCAACACCCAGGCTCTCCAGCAGATTTTTACAGCTCCCAGAGCACTCAGTTACTCCAAGTTTTCTTCATCCTACAGCTACCATGCAAGCGTGGCAAAGATTCCCTCCCACACTCATATACATCCCACACCTGTAGCAATTCATGATACAAACCACCTACCAATCCACTCTCCATATGTCTGCCCAGTTTTCCAAGGAGGGTAGTTACCAGCTTTCCCACTCCACACATATGGGCATGCTCCAAATCCTACCCTAACAGTGCACTTGCAGTTTGAGTTAATTAAGGCTGACACTTGGCAAATAAGGATATCAATCTGCAACACGCCTCAATGAGTTTGAGAAAGTATCCCATGTGGAACCACACAAAACTTGGTAGCTCTGTTAACAACAGAAAACAGATGGTAATGCATTCCAAAGGATCTTAGAGAAAAGCTCACGACATGGGAACAGGATTTCACTCACAACAAATGCTGTAGGGTAGGATTTCAGATAAATTGTTTAAAAACCTCCTAAAGTCTTCAACTACAAAAAACAAAGCCTTGCCAGCTCAGATATCTGAACTTCTGCTCGCAGCTTTTCCTGGGGCTATTGGGGAGCAATGCTTCTCTCTGCATTCCATGGCCAGGTTGCTCTGCTGAGAGGATTTCATGTCTTTGCTTCTCCTTGCCCTTTGGTTTTCCTTTGGCTTCCACGAACAGGTTGGGTAGAGAGAAGCAGGGTGCTTTTTCTCTTTGCTTCTGCTTCTGGCTCTGATATTTAGAGACAATTTGGGGCCTTACGGACTGGTGAGTAGGCTTATTAAAGGAAGATGTTCTTTCCAAGTGTTATCTGGGGATAACTAGACCTCAAATAGGACACCTCTTGGTGATGCTGCTGCTGCTGCTGAAGTTACAGGCTTGGGGAACAGTTTGCATATGAACTGGTGCAAGAAAGGAGAGAGGGAACAAGCTATTAACTGAGCAAGGAGATGGATTACTCATGGCTTTGACAGATTCTGGAGCTGGCCCAAAGCACTGTCAATTGCCAGTGGTAAATAGCCAAAAAATGAAAAACGAGCTTTTTTTAGACTGTGTCAGCAGTATCAATCAGAGCAGTATCCAAAAATCTTGAAATGAATACAACACATTTCTGGCTGGTGATGCTCAAGCAGAATATAATTTAAATAGACATAAAAATAAGGACATTTCACCTTAAGGTTATTTGCCTAACCACATTTGTTTCAGAGGCTATACAAAAAGGGAGCATTTGAACACGTATCTGGCTTTTCTCAGTTGTTACTCTTCTGACTTGCAAATGTTTAGGTTGATTTTACTGTGAAGCTTTTTGGCATAATTATGTTTAATTTTCAGGAAGAACAAAGATTTGTTATGATCTGCAACATACATCTGTTGTGCTGCAGGGCATTATGGAGACACATGGCAGGGGGTATTAACTGATGTTAGCTTTGCCACAGACCAATGTCAAATGCATACTTTTCACCTCCATTATTTTAGCTTGAAAAAACAAAAACAGAAACAAAAGCAAAGCAAAAAAATAAGTACTAGAAAATCTCAGCATCTGTCTGTTTCTGAAAACTAGATGAAGAGACTTTATAAACTAATGTGGAGCTCCACATAAGAGACATAAAGTAGATGGAAAACAATGGAGAGCCATGAATATTTGGTATATGCTTTCTTTGGAAGGTTATGAAACCTATCCTTTTAACTTTTAAGCAAAACGAGCACATTTGTGAGAGTCCAGATTCAGATTTCTTGGGCTTACTGTTGTAAAAGAAACCAATAATAGTGATAATCATGAATATTTAAGGAAATGTTATCCCTCAATTCTTTATCCAGGTCTTGGAGAAGCACAGAGAATGCAGTATAGATAGAAAGGGGAGTATTTTAATACATAATACATGCTAAAAACCTCCTATAAACAAAAGGACTTGGAATATTCCTTTAATACATTTTTGAGGAATTTTCATAAATTTCAAGTTGAACTCACTGAATTTCTTTAAGATTACTTTTCTTTTTTCGCTTAGTAACCCATGGTACCAACAATATCACTATGTCTGTTTTCATGACTATCAATTTTAACTCTTGCCTTTAAGGTGAAAACATAATTCAAATATCTCATTTATTTTTTAATTCAAGCCTTATAACAGGCCCTTAATTGAACTTCAAAGTAGTTTAACTGCATTTCCTTCAATACTTCTCTCTAATAGTCTTCTAGAATATCTATAGATATTCTATCTTTCCAATATTCTCGTATTACTTTTTTGTGTAATTCATTATAAATTATTCAATTAGAACTTCCTTTTACTTCGTAATTTGAGGATTATTTAGGCAAAATCCTATGGTCAGTAATGAAAGGTCTGATACTCCAAAATAATTTTTCATGTTTAATACTTTACACAGTGTAGCTGTTTTTTTTAGTAAGTTTTAGAAGCTCAGACAGGAGAACTGAACAACATTTAGTGAGGGGACTTGCTCCTCTCCTTACCATGGTACACCATGGTAATTTCTTATAGTAATTTCTAGCCTTTAGTACAAATGCATAACAACATATAGTATATAAGTCTATAAGAATGTTCTCTCTTTTTACTTGCAGCTATATTAATAAGCATAACATTAAATTATTATTTTACTAAAAAAAATATATTCTTAGAAGTCCCATGCTAATAAGAATTTTGAAGCCTATATGTGATTTCGCATGTAAGCAATTAGCTTCATATTCTAGCCTCAATTTCTTGTTAAAATCCAATGAGCTTCAGTGAGAAGCTTAGACACAGGAACAAAGTTGATCACAGTGCTTGACAGATTAGTCAGTCATTAATATGCAAAGACTGTGTCTGTGAAACTAGGTTTTCATCCTAGGCCAAAGTTTGGTCCTTTTTATGGTTTGTGAGTTTGATTATATGGATTAAGACATTAATGAAAATGCTGAGTATAGCTTTTAGTTTATGGCACCTTGAGAATTAATTTGCTGTCCATTGCTGTTCATATTAGTTTGAAACACCCCTCATGAGCTCGCAGGGATCCAGCCGATGCAGACCAGTTGTTGCACGCCTGCAGGCTCTCGCAGAGGCAAGGCAATGGAGCAGGGCGAGCAGGCTCCTGGAGGGCAGCTTCCTCCAGCACCACAGCCCCCAGAGCAACCCCCAGCCCAGGACTCTCCTTGGTTCCCTCCTCTGCCCAGCTATGAGACAAGGGCAGGTTGATGAAGAGGTTGTGCAGCCCCAGCTGGTTCCTGGACTTTATTCCATCCCACCAGCTTCCCTCCTACACTCCCTCCTTCCTTAGCTGCGGTGACTTCTCACTCTTCCCTCTGCCCTTTTCCTCCATGCCAGGGAGTTTTGAATGCTCACGTTCCTCTCCTGAACCATCCAGCATCTTTCCTTCTAATCCCCCATCCGACCCCATGCCAAGGCTGTGTTTGCTTCAGCAGGTGCTTTTTCTCTCTTTGCCTCACCTCCCCTTTATTTTTTCATTTTGCCCTGGGGGGCCGTTGTATACAGCCAGCAGGGCAGGGAGATGAGGCTGTGGCTAAACAAGAAAATGTCATGGGGTCCCCAGAAGCAGAAATTGATCTATGAACAGTTGTGAGAAGTCCTAAAGCTCTGACTGTGTTAAACTTGCAGATTTAAATGAAGGAACTTCATCAAATTAGCAAGGAACACCCTTGTTTTCCTTCAGTAATGACTGATATTGTATATATAAGATATATTTGATATACTATAACATGTCTAATAATGATAATATTTTTACAGTCTGTTTCTTCAAATTATTTTAAAAAGTTTTGCAATCAGCAGTTATGGCTTAGAAATCTTTTATGAGTATCACCTTCAAATCATGGCCAAGGAAATTTAAAGCATTTAGAAGAACACAGTATTTTTTTTATTTTCCTAATCTTAGAATTGAGTGAAAACAGAGTTTTCCTTTAAATACATGGCACAAAGACATGTACCATGAGTGGAAAAACACTATGGAAACTAAGGGTAATACTGTGTATCTGAGATGACATATTTTAAACATAACCCAATATTTCGATGATAAACAAAAAGGAGTCTAATAAAATGCTAGATAGTGGTACACATATTATTAGATACATAAACAGATAATTAACTGTATAATTTTTATTAGAATATGTCAACGGAGCATGGCATGTGGCATATAATCAAATAATTCAAAAATATTTGAACTACATGCACTACATTGTAGCAAGAGAAAATCAAACCTCTGTCTTTTCCACAGCAAATTACTGCAGAAAGGCATTACAGGGGCTATCTTGGTCAGAGCAGTAACATACGGTGACATTCTTCACTGCTGCAGAAAATCAGTACAATTTCATTACCTTGCCTTCCTGCAGGGCAGCTTGATGCACTTACATTAAAGTCTACATCTCTTACCTGTTTCTTAAAATGCTTGCTGTTTATGTCTCCAGGGTTCTACTCTAATTTTAGCAATAAAGAACCCTTTAGCTTTTTTAAAGCATTTTAGAATTGGCTTAATGTATTTTTATCTTGTATTTAAAAAAACAAACCAACCCTGCAATAAAAATGTGGTTTGGTTTAACAACTTATGCAACATGATGCAAATGCTATAGCATCTTTGTTTACAAATTAGTTTTTCTCTCAGATTGTTGCAATTTTAGATAAAGCCCCTGCTTTGTTCTGCTGTATGTTTTACTGTTTTGTTCAGGCCATCATGTGATGAACATTTCATGAAGGACGATAATGAAAACACACCATTAACCCTGAGTCGCAGCAATGTAAATTGAGATAGGAAGCAAAAATGAGAAGCAATGTGGAAGGCTGGATGGAGGAAGGACAGGGCTCTACAGATAAGAGAAACAGTCTCAAACTAATCTTCTAAATCATTAGCATTGTAGTAGTTCATACCACAAAAGGCCAATGATTACTCTTTACAGACAGTGCAGATGTGTTAAGTGAAAAACACCTTTTTCCATATATTCAACCGTATAATTTAGTAACTTATTTTTATAAGATCTCCAAGACGTCTTTGCTTTCAAAGTATTTTAGCTAGATGTCTGTTTTAAAAGAATAGTGTATCATCATTTTCTAACTTCTGTCTGTGTCAGATTTATTACTCACATCAATGTCGACTTTAAAACAGTGAGGACTAGATTCCTTTAAAGAAAGAAGATGCAGCAGTGCAGAGTTCCACGTGCTGTTCTGCATTATAATTCAGTACTTAACAGTAAAGGCCATTTCCTGAAGTAAAATTTAGTTCAATTTTCACCCTGTTTTCCCTCTTTGGGCTGCTGACAACTTCACCAGTTAGCAGAACTGAAAGTACTTTATTTTAATAAGAGTTGCTCAAGGGCTCAAATTCCTCCACCTTGCACAAAATATAATAGTAGCAGTGATACCCATCCAGACTGTGGTCAGATGAGTTTCCTGACTGTATTTCAGATGTTACAGCACTTGCAGCGTTTTGAAGGGGAAAGATGAGGAGTGTAGCTGTAGTGTTTTCTATGTGGACTCACATCTCAGGACTTAATTTAAGGCTGCTTTTCACCTAACTAATAAACAGCCATCAAAATCAGTAAATCTCTTCTTCATGGAGGAGGAAACTAGTAATATGAAGTCTAATTATTTTCTAAGTATAACTTATTCTGTTTACACACAGAAGCTCAATCTTAGTAAATGCTTTTTCCAGATATTCCATATATCCCTCAGGAAAGCTGTATCCCATGTACTATGGAGTAGTAGCATATATGGAGATCTAATTATCTGACATGCTAAATAACTAAGAATATCTGCATAAAGGTAACCCAGTTTGCAGATTGATGCTTGTGACCAGCTTGTGCTGTGTAAAGATTTCACTTGAGATGACAGGAATTGTGAGTCTCTTTCTTCATAGCTGTTATCTTCCAGCCCAGCCAGAATAGTAATTGCAGTGGCCACAGCAGTCAGCAGGATACCTATTCCTTTCTGCACGCATACTTCCCATTCCTGTTCACGCCATGGCTGACTGGAGGTGTTGTGAAGCAGCATGGTGAGTTCCTTCTCCACAGCTGGGCCAACCTGGAGACATAAATCTGCCTCATCATTGTTACTGCTGCACATAAACCAGTGTCTGTTCTTTACCTGCCCAGAACCATTGGACATGGCCATAATAATACACCTAAATAAACAAGTGTGCACAGCACGCTATGAAATAGACAGATACTCTTTAATATTACTGAATACTGAGAAGAAACTGCTATGGTATCTCTAGGTCTTTTTTTGTAAGAATAGTGTTTTACCAGCAGTGGTGAAGACCAAGTTTGACACAGTCATGATTTTTCTCTCTGGTCTCATGACAGCTCATGCTACTGGTCCACATGCTCAAATACACTCAGATGGAAGATACAAACAAACACTTCTTCTGTTTTCCCCAAAGATATTAATTTGGATGACACTGTTGGTTGTTTTTTTCTTGCTTGCTTTGTCTCTTTTTTTAGATACAGTACGTTCCAGGAACTTGTGAACATTATTCTGCTTCAGGCTATACTTTTGGTAAAAGTCACAAACCCTTAACTCAAAGAATTTATTTTTTGCTCTTGTATGATATGATTTAATTCACCCTTGCGTTGGAGCTGGGATGGAAGCAGACACCACAATAGCCACAAGCATTTTGATAATGGGAATCCTCTAGTTATAAGCAGAGAAGGGATGCTTTCCATTCTGCCCTTGATATGTGCCACCAGATTTATTTCCTTACATAAGCAGAGCGGGCAGAAATGAGCTAAAATGCTAGGGAAAAATTAAGTGTATGACCTAGGAAAAAAAGAATGGTGAAATAAAAACCAAACTAAACATTCTGTGCAGTACAGCTAAAGAAATATGGAATGGCAAGACTTTTAAGCTAGCAAAACCCCAAGAAAGAGATTAATTTCCATTTTGCATCTAAAGTGTCAATCTGGGGAACTTTCTTACATATGGAGGTTTACTCTGTCATTGTTATATGGATTAGCTTGAAGCCTCTAGCCAAGTGAGTAATCTTGGTTTGTTTATGTGAGCATTGGCTTCAGAACACTCTATATGAAGTCAGAGACGCTCCTGATGTTCAAAAATCCTTAGGTAAGAAGAAAGATAATGGGAGGGGGAATTGTCATACCATGTGGCTTTATATAAAAATTAAGTTTTACGTACTTACTTAATCAATGGAGGTTGTCCAAGGAAGAATGAAATACAATTAGCTACAGATGACCACCAGTTACACGGAGCAGTCTTTTTTGGTTAATGAGTAAAACATCTATCTCTTTTAAAATTATTTGTTATGAACAATGTTTAAATATCTAAAAGGGATAATTCAACTTCATTTGGTGTTGATAAATTTTCAGCAATAATTTATCTGATTCAGTGTAGTGTATAACGTAGTAGTTCCTGGCTGCAATTCACCTAACATAGACCAAGCAAGATGTGATTCTTGGTGTCCTGGCTAGTTCAAGACCATGTGCCAAGTTGATGGCATCTTTTATTTGTTACCATATTGGCTTCTGCCGGGGACAAATGCAGTGTGTGAACCACACCTTCCTCAGTGGACTCTTCTTTAGGATGGAATCTAAAATACCGTCACATGTCTTCTTGTTAGACGGGTGTTTTTAAATTCAGCATCTTTTCCTGATAACAAGGGAGTTTTTGTAGAGCGTTACAAATGTCATTTACAGAAGCATAAAAGGACTGTGGTGAGTTTACTTTGGATATGATGACTTTTGTATGCCTTGTAGGAAGTCAGTGAGCTTAATTACCCTCCCAATAAGCCTAGAAGCCTTTAAGGCCTTCTATGGTGTAAATATATCTCTCCCAGTGGACATTAATTGCAGCTACACGCAGGCATCTTCTCTGGGGACTGTGGAGGATGACACTTAGAAGAATTACAACTTGTATAAGCATAATGCGAATGCATGGTATGACATGGAACCTCTTATTTTCTCTTTACGTGTTTGATTATGGTAATAATGAGATATAATTCTTTTTCTTTCTCCTTCTTTCAAGCCTTCAGAGCTTGAGAGTGTTTCCTTTCCACATACAATAAATTTAGAATATTTATCCAGATCCCTAAACCAGATATAACTTAAGGATAATACCCATTTTGATTATAAAAAGTCACAGCTTTGTTTTCCTCTTCTTACAGCACTAAAGAAAAAAATTCTGAGAATAAATGAAATTATATCCATGTAGAGTTATCTAATTGCTACCCAAAAAAAAAAGAAAAAAAAACTTGGAGGCATGATCTGTCCCTCTTCATCCCTGTAAGAATTTGTTAAAAAACTCAAGAATTCACAGTCCAGGCCAGCTTTTTTAATAATTAAATATGCAGGTCTGCTTCAACAATAATTGACATAATTACTGCATCTAAGTACTGGTCTCAAATGGTAAAGGGATATGGTAAAGGGATACTGATTTCCTGAAAGTGTCCATCATCATTTATTCCAACATCTCCTAATTTAAGTGGTTATTATTGGTTAAGTGCTGTGCCAAACAAGCTTTTACTATAGCTTTGTACAGCCCTCCAGTTTTCACTGATGTAGGCTGAGGATATGAGTCCACTCTACCAGGGTCTTAGGCTTGGTCCACAAGCTGTGATGAAGATGCAAGCTTTGTACTAAAATGTTTTGCCATCTCTGCTGCTAGACCTCTCCATAAGAGTAAATTAGATGACGTTCTCTGAACTCAGAAGTGTCAATTTACAGGAGGAGGGAGAATGAGCTTTTGGGTTGCTTTTGGCATTTGTGTGTCATCACAGCACAGGCTGTTTAGAGGAGGATTATATACTTGCCAGCATGATTGTGGGATGTGTAGCACTTGCACAACTGAGCTGCATGTAGTAGAGTGCTAAGAATGCTACGTGGCTTGTGCTACTAAGTTCCTCAGGTAAACCATGGTATTTGAAGGCAAGCATGCTTAGAATTGCCCTTGTATTTATTTCTCTGGTCTTCAGATATTGTTGAGTATGTTAACAGCCAAAATCCACTTATAAAAGAGGTTTGGCAACCTTAAAAAAAAAAAACAAAACCGCACACAAAAAATAACAACAAACAAACAAACAAACAAAAGAAAGAAAACACACCAAAAAAAAACCCCAAACAAAACCCCCCCAAACCCCGGCAACAACAACATAAAGCACTTCTATTCTGCATATATTGTCTGGGGCAATATTGTTGCTCAGAGGGAAGTATGTTTCTGTTTGTAACAAACTGAATATGAAAGCCAGCTGCAATTGATCAGTGCCTTAATCAAACCCACTTTTTATTTTTCCTGTGCCAAAACATCTCTTTGTAGGTTGAAACTTGAGTTTTCTTGTGTGTTGAAAAATTTATCAATGACACATCCAGTAACACATGGGTATGCTTCCACTGCCAGTATAAGGACTAAATATGTTTTGAGTTCTAAGAGGGAAAATATTCACTATATCATATTACAACACCTTAATTTGTGTCAGCTGGAACAACAAACCAGAATGTCTACAGCTCATCTTTCTGCAAGCTTTGTTTTACCCCAGGGATGCTTTGCATGCTCTAGTGGGCCTGTCAACATATTCCAAGTCCATCAGAAAAAAGCTTCTCTTTAGATTTCAGATTTCAGACAGATTAGGCAGACTGGATCAAGAATCAGATACTTGCTAAGATAATTGCTCCTGTCATTTAAATGGTGATAAAGTTCCTAGAGAAGCTTGAAATTGAATGGAAAGTGTGAAAAGGTAGGAAGACAGTGAAAAAAATGTAATTAGCTCACCAAAAAACCACCCCAAACAACTTAAATCTAGTTACTATAGAAAACCCTCCAAGGGCCTTCTAATTACCTTATAACAGGCAGGAGTATTAAAATCTTTTAAAATTTAGGTCTAAACCAATATAATTGCAGAAGATTCACTGTTCAGATTTCTACCCAGATCCTATTAAGTTGAACTAACAGAAATACTAAATAACATTTGGAAAGAAACTAATGTTTCACAGGATTAAATTACCTCTGTATTTTTTCAGAGAAGCGATGTAGGTTATTGTGGCCCACTAAGACAATATTTAGATGGGTCGTTTACTTTCATGGACAGCAATGAGGTGTAAACAGAAACTAAGCTGAAGCACAGCAGAAAAGGGGCATTTTTCACTTACAACTACGTTTTAAAATGTTTCAGCTGCATTTTCACTGATTCAGCTGTTGCTCAGGGTTAAAATACCATTCCTCTACTGTACCAATCAAAGAGTCTCAATGCCTGTTATTTTAACAAAGGTAAATTTGTCGTATTCACTCTCTCTTCCAAGTTTTCTTCATAAGGCACTGATCCTAAAATCTGCTCTGAGCCTTCTGAGGTTGTCAGTGAAAGTGCCTTTGCATTTTAAGGTGTCATGATGTCAAGTCTTGAAAAAATGAGAAACAAAGCTTTTCTTATGGCTCTTAACAGTATTCTGATGTACATCTCTTGTACACAAATTGTATTTCTTTACTTATACTCCTTTGGGGGTATGATTGGATCAGCACAGTGCAGTTGTACAGTAATTCCACTAGGAAATTAGTTCCAGTACTTTGTTGACTCCAAACACGATTAGCTTTAGACTTTTTTTTAATCAAATTATTTATTATGGCACAATTGTGCCACAATCATTATATTACATTTTTCTAAGAGCCCAATACAATTTTATCCAGATACTTCCTTTTAGGTATAAGTTAAGGCTTCTGCTTTTCTTGTGTTCTGGAGCAAGGGGAAAGGAGCAATATACAATGAAGCAAACCAAGATCATTAGGTTATATGGTAAAACCTCATCTGCAGTCCCATAGAGGAGCACAGAGAGACAGTAGTGGAGAAACCCAAGTAATTCCTGCCCTGGCTACTCCCAGGCCCAACACAGGAACCCTCGGCCTGTTAGAGACCCACCTCCACAAAGCCCTGAGGAGCACAGGGGCAGATGGGAAGGAAAATTGAAGACCTGGAGGAATGAACACCCTGTCTGGGCCAGGAGACCCTCAGTCCCAGCCTCCAAGTGTGACACCCACCTGCATGAGCCATCAGGAGCAGCTTTGCAGCTCACCTTTTGGATTAAGGGCAGCTGTTGCCCAGAGGTGTGGAAAACATTACAGGACACAGGGGAAGAACATTTTGGGATTCCACATGAATTACTATGTAATGTTTAGAGAAGGAGCAAAAGGCAGGAAAAGGAAGGTGTTTAGGTGATTTCGGAAAGAACAAGTGTGGGAAAATGGAAGGGTAAGGAGACTAAAAAGGGCTGGTCATGCATAGTTTGCTGGTCAGCACACCTCCCTGCCCATGCCCTTCACCTGAGCAGTGCATCCTGTCTTATTAAACACCTTTCTGACATTTTCCTGTGGTAGAGGTCTCTATGGTGTGTGCATGTGGGTGTGTGTGTTGGGGGTGAGGGGTAGCTGCAGCCATGGGGGTCAGACCACGGGTGGAAGGGCCTGTGTGTCCATGGTGTAGGTGTGCATGTGAGCAAAGGCTAGAGAAGGTCAACCCAGACAAGCTGGTGAGCAGGTGGAAAGGTCTGGGAGGAAGAAGTGAGGATGCTCTTGGTGTGAGAGCTGCAGGGGAACAGCTGAAGCAAGCATTGCTTCCTGCCTGGACCTGCAGTTCACACCATGTCTAAGGTGAGGCCAAGATGGTTCTTATGAGTCACTCCTCCTGCACTTTATCGATTAACTTTTTAAAAGGCCATAAAAATGCTAGAAGACAAGATACTATGCTCAACAAAAGGTTACTCAAAAGTCATAGTAGTTCAAATCAATGAAACCTAAATGATCATAAGTATTGAATCACATTATTGTGACAGAGAGACACTTCAGATAAACCCATTTCCCACACAGAATAAAATTGCAGGAACTTAATTATTTTTTAAATAATTTTTTCTTCCAATTCTAGTCACATCTAGGCGAGATATGTCAAAATTCTAGGGGTTTCTTTGCTGCTACCTGACTCGTCTAACTCTGTTCTGTCACTTTGCTGTATCCCACGCTCATCAGGAAATGACAGATTTTTTTAACAGCCATACACAGGCCAAGAAAAACAACAACCACTGAAACAGGGGAAGAGGGAAGATTTATAAGATTGTTCCAAAAGTATTATTTAAATGACTCTTTTCCTCTCACATACACAAAAAAAATTGTTCTGGGACAATATGAACCTGGACAATTATTCACATGTAAAGGCCTGATATGTCTCTGAATAGAATGGTCATTAACTACCTCTTTTGTACAATACTGAAATATAAAATGCATCTAGTGCAACCATTGTCGATATTATTCCTCCCATTCTAAAATCACTTGTAAGGACATACCTGGTTATGCAAAGCTGGGTGAAATATGGTAGATTACTTAGATTTTAAATAAGAAATGGCATGAAAAAGTTCCACTGATTTTTCTAGCAAAAGGCAAGGACAAAAACCAATTGATTCAGAGACTTTTGAGGGAGAAACGCGTATTTTAGTGTTAAAAATATGAATATGTATTGTATGTTTAGTTCCACCTGATCTTCATGATCAAGAGACACAGTAAATATCCACAACTGTTAATGAAAGACATTGAATCCATTCTTTCCCTTTCTTCATTTTCCCCATAAAAATACGTAATATAGCAGTGACATAAGAAATTACTAAATATTAGGACAATTTAGAGTAAACAAAAGTAGGCCTTATCTTAATTAGTAAAGACTACCTATTTCTTTATTTACAACTATTAAAGAAATTATTAATGTCTCATTCTGCCCTGCAGAATCTGGGGGGGAACAACAAAAGATCCTTGACAGATTTTCTTTCCCACCTACACCCTTGCTCCCATTTATACTCTCTGGCCTGTGAAACTCTTATGTATTTTTTTTCAGCACATAATTTGAACAAGTAGTTCAAATTCTTTCTTGCCATAGATATTAAATGATCTTTGATTGCTTCATGTCTAGCAACCTAATACAGTACTTGTCTATGTATCAGATTTATCTGGACAAAATACTGAGGAACTGAACCCGTAAAAGAATGTAGATATCCATCTAGAACATTTCTGTGGTGGTCCACAGATGAAACAACAGTTGAAATAAAAGCATCATGCCACATTTCTGCTTATGTGTCTTCCTTTTATCTTTTGTCAATAAAAAAGAGCATACCTGCACTTTTCATTCTAGTAATTATTTCCCAGACATTGCCCCCAAAGTTGCAAAATTTCACAAATACAGGGGTTTTAGTTTGTACTAGTTTGCCATGTATCCATTTCCTAAACAGAATTACAATGCATGAGAGAATAATCTTAATTCAGCAGAAGTAAATAATGTTTTATGGGCTTTCAAATGAAAGAATTTTGACAGTGACAGGTATTTGTTAAAAGATGTGATTTCATGTTAAAATTTATCAGTTATATGCAAATAATTTTGTGGTGCTGAACATTTACATTATTATTATTATACAAAAACATACCACAAACTAAGCTTACTTCTTACTAAGTAAATGTATACAGAATAAATATGGAGTAACTACCACAGAAACCTGTGATGATTTTTTAAAATCTGCCAGTACAATATATCTAGTGAAGATATACAGAACATTCTGAGCTAGAAATTCAAAAATACCGAGGCGATGAAATTCATCCCTCTGGAAGTACAGCATATGTTATATTATACTTGAGTCAACAAATTGGCATTTGTAAACATATAAATGAAACTATAATTCCCAACGTGTATCAACAAGGTTTCATATAGCTTTAGAGCATGCACATATTTTTGTACTCTGATTTTAAATGTTTGACTAGAATTGCAGTCGGAGAGAGGACATTTTTCCCTAAAAAATGTAGACATTCCATCTGACCTTTTGAAACAGAATAAAGTGCTTGCTCCTCAGGGAAGCTACATGCAATATCAAGAATATGGAATATCAAGAATTCTAATTTGGTTTTGAGTAGCAGTGCTTTTCTTCCCAGTGCTCAGCTATACTACTAGGCTCCTTCCATATTGAGAAACATGTAAAAGACATGCTAATACAAGCCTCCATAATACAGTCAGAAAAGTACTATCCATTTTCCTTTGTTTCTCCCCCAAGCTCTGTGGTGCTCTTTGTTGGTGGTATAATGAAGACACTGTAGGCTTAGTACATAATTGCTAATATTTTGTAAGCACTAAGCCATCTTCTTAAGTTCTACATATTACAGAGGATCATGGTTTCTCAGAGCAAAAAACTTTCCTTTCTGTTTTATTGGTATCTACCTTACATGGCCAATACAGTGCAGCTGAGATCAAGACAAGATAGAATGAGAAAACCAAAGCTATGGGCATTGAGGAAGCAGTACAATAAAGATGAAGTAGGGGTATACTTCACTACCTGTTGAGTTCATATTTTACGTTGCATTGACATGCAGTTACAAGAAAATAAAATACCTCCTTTTCTTCCCATCTTTGTTAAGAAACAGTTGCCTGTCTCCTTTATTTCTATGAATCTGAGAAAAAAGTCACTATGTTATCTTGTATATTTAACTGAGCTTCAGGTATAGCAGTTGTGAACTAAGGAAAGAAAATTATATTATTTTCTTTTTCTTATATTTCTCAATATGTATATATATAAAAAGATATATATGTACATTTTTCTTATATATATCAAAAATCTGATTCAGATAAGCTTTTTAAATGATACCAAAGAGTTGTCTCAAACTTTCTGAAATAGGGACTAATATGTTGACCTGTGTGGCACAGAATGAAAATCAATAACAGTAGTGACTTTAATATGCTAGTTGTAATGGCTACATTTTGGAGGAACATTATCTCAAATTGGCTTTATCCATGGTACTAGAACAAATAAAGCCAGTAGTTGTAGAAGTTAAATGCATTTCAGCCCATTTAAATGAAGATGTATGCAGTTGACACTACCAAGAAAGCATTTTACTTCAGTAGACAGAACTGTGGGACACTTTTTGATGACTTTGGGTATGCTCATCTGTCAGCCACAAATACAATTCTTACTAATCCAACCAATGCTCAAGGCAGGTAAAATAACTTCAGCAGAAGACTCAGTTGTTTAGTGCCTACTCTGTATACCAAAAAACCAGTACCAGAAAACCTGAAACCAGTGAGAAAGCATTTCCAGATCCATTTTCATGACATGCAAATCTTTTCTGATCTCCTCCCAATTCCCTTGGCTAAGATTATTGGATACATCACAGTGGTTATAAATGGTGAGATGGTGGTGAGAGTGTTCCATTTCTCTGTGCACTCAATTTCCAGACATTTTTACAAATCCTGACACAGTTTTGAGATATTATTTTCTCTTCTGTAGGTGATGTTAATTGCTTTAGAAATAGATTGCCCACTAGAGAAAGAGCTGAGCATCCGAATCCCTGCTTCATTCATTGTTTAAGAGGTAATTTCAAAATTTAAAGGTGTATAAAGAGTCTGTCAGAAATAGCTGGGAGATGAAGAGGGCAGTCAGAAAAGCCCTCAGGTGTTATTTCTGTTTGGTTGAGCAGCTCAGAGTGCTTGTTAAACCTTAGTGGAGTAAGATACTTTGACTTCATAAAGTGACAATCAGATGGGGGCTAAAATGAATTCATAGATATGTGTCAACCTTGGAATTCAACCAAGCTCTTCATCTCAGTAAAGGATTTTATTTTGTTTTTTTTTAAGCAGATTCCACGTGTTTATTATGAAGTCTGTTTTGAAATATTTAAATATTTCATTTCATCATTTTATACCTCTCTGAGAAAAAAAAAAAAAGCGTGAGTATCCCAAAATATTTCCTTTCTTTACATTTTAACTTTACATAAGTGTCTCCTGTTTTAAAAGAGCCACCAACTATATGCAGGTTAAGAAGAAAATAATTCTGACCAATGAAAAAAAAAACATTGCACATTATTTTTAAAAGAAATATTAACAATAATTGCTGTTAGCATCTATCATCTCTGCTGTATGCCCTTTATTTGTGAAGGACTCCTAGAACTATCTGTGAGTTTCTGGATAGAGAATTTTACAAAAGTGGGTGACAGTTAGATCTGACATAAACAATCTGTTATATGAACGATGATGTAGAGAAAAGTGCTCATTATATGCTGAATATGAAATTATTATATTAAAAGATATCACAGTTAAAACTAAAAAAAGAGTATCTTAAAATACCATGTAGAATTTAAGCTATGGAATTAATTCATTGTCAGAAAAATGATAGAAGCAATTTAGATGAAAGTTAACAGGATTTCAAAGATTACTCATTTATACTACTGATTTCAACTTAATGGCATTGGCATGCTTTCCTCCCTGTTTTTTTCAGAAGTACCAAATACATGATGGATGTGTGTCTGACTTGATGGACTCTGCTTCAAAAAAGGTCTGAATGAGTAACAGAATTAGATATTTAGTAGAGGAGCTGCAGGATGGGTAAGGTGGTCACCAAAGGGGAGAATACAGAAGATACTGCTTAAAGAGTAAATATCATGCCAGCACAAGGGGATTGGGGGAGTTTCTTAAGTACTGACCCTGAAACTGATCTTTTCCAATATGTTCATTAATGATGTTGGCATAAAAAAAGGGTGCCTACTAATAAAGCACACTGAATATGCTAGGCTGAGATGTATTGCCATAAAAGAAAATTGTAATAACTGAATGACCACAAGAACTGAAATAATGAAAATAGGAATAAAATCAGAATTGTTGTATGCAAGGTGATGGACTTGATAAACACCATAGATCTCAGCGTAAATTGGGAGTTTCTTTTTGGAAATAATAGGACAAGTAATCTCAAGTAATTAGCTATAGGTTCACTGCAAGCTATCAAGGAAGCAAATAGAAATCTATTATATATGAAGAAAGTATTTCAAAGAATGAGATGGAAATATTAGTATCATTGTAACAGATAGTGGTGGGAGCCCATCAGGAATACAAGATAAACTCCTGACCATCAGTGCTGAAAAATATAAGTGCAGAAAAGATCAGGTACAGAGAACTATAAAATTATGCCTATGATGTGGATATAGGCACCCCTTAGCATTTTCTCCCTATGTCTTGCTAAAAGGGTCATCAGCTGGAAGATATTATTGTTCCATTTCACTTGTGTGCCTTGATTTTCTTCCCTTGCAAATGGAGAAAAAGAGTGGTGTACATCCAGGTTTCACCCCAACACAGAACAAGAATCCTACTGGACAACACACACAGACCTGGGAATTGTCCCTGACTTCCAGAAGACAGTCATAAAAAAACTCTCTTTCTATTTATACTTTAAAGGAGACTAGAAGATCTTGTTTTTTTCCTAATATTACAAAATTAAATGTTAGTTGGAACAATTCCTACCTATAAAAAGAGAGGAACATTAATACCAGGGAGACAGAAGATCAAAATGATAAAACTATCATAAAAGTAAATGAATAAAAGCTGCCTATATGTAAGCATAGCTGGGTTAAAAAGAAAGTCCATAGCAAATATCAGAGCAGTGAAATTCTGGACCATGTTTCCAAAAGATCTGTCTGTTTCCAAGCTTTATTGCTGTTGCAAATGGAATTCCAAGTGCCTGTGAGGAGGATTATCAGATTTTCTGCTTGTACAAGTAGAAGACATGTACAAGGACAAGGACTCAACAAGCCCTAGTAAACCTATCTCTACAAGATTTCACTAGAAGATCATTGTCAAATGGCTTTCTCATTCACAATTAGTTTTTCAGGCCATTATTTAACTAGTTTTATTACGTATGCTGATTGCATACAGCATTGTTTTAGCAGAACAGGTGAGCCTGCATTAAATTTCTTTCAGATATTTAAGCATATTGTGCTAACAGTTATACCTATATTGAACAAATTTGCATTCCAATAAAGAAATACTACATTCGATACACTGAATCTGCCTTTATATAAAAATTAGCCAACAATTATTGTTTGAGATCTACTAAATACAATGAGGTACACCTCATGTCATTGTTATGAAGTATGGAGATAAAGGTCAACCTCCAAACTTCCCTTTTCATTAGAAAAAGAGAAGCATAGAGACGTCAGCATTTGTTTTGAGTTGTGGAAGCTGGATATTGGGCAGTTAACTGCCTTGTTAAGAAAAAACATTTAGAGCTTCAATTTCTTAAGAACTCCCCTTATCTGCTGTCACTGCTTGCAAATTCAAGTCCACTGATAACTTAATTGTCACCAAAAAAGTCTTTCAAGGTCTAACAGTACCAAATCACCTTTGCTATTAAGCAACTCAGCCACTGTATCTCATTTATTCTCTGTCATAACCTAGAAATTATGTTTCCTCCATCTTGTTTTCAGACCTAGAGAAGGAATTTGAAGAGATAGCCTGAGACTGACCCCCTGACATGCTAAGTTTGTGGATCTTCTATTTCTGGCCTCTGACTTGGTGTTAGGCTGTAGCTCCAACTGCAAGAGCAAGATAACACTTGGCTGTGTGGCATTAAAGCAATTACCTGTCTCCATGGCCAAGGCCTGCAAGCCACTGACCCAAGCACAACCAGCAGTAACAAAGCACATCCTGCCTATGCAGTTTTTCAGCAGAAAAGCAAGAGAATGGAAGATGATTGATATAAACAGTGGCATAATTTTCCAACAGGAGTAGAAGTAAGATGCTTTTATTATTTCAGAGCCACATAGCTTAGCTCTGCCAGCTATGGCATCACCACAAACATGATGACTCTTCATTATTCATATCTGCAGCAATACTTATACTGGTGAAGGTGTAAAGCCCTCTGCCAGAATTAAGCTTTTGCCTGAATAATATGGCTAAATGGGTACCACAGCACCCAAAATGTGCTTCCCTCCACCCTCCCCTGGGACAACTTGAAGGAGAGCCATGAGCAACATAGGCAACTTCTGGAAAATGCAGGGCTGATTGGTAAAGTACTTCCTGCAACTGGAGGCAGGCAGACGACTAATTTCACAGATGTCCAGAAAAATTTTCAGACAACTTTTGTTCACCAAATGGTTATTCTGTTCATCCCTTCCATTTTGTCTTGGTTTCCTTAAAAAGTACTCTCTATGTCCTTGGTATTTTGTATTATGTGTCAGTGTCAAGGTGTTGGTAGTGGGGGGCTGCAGAAGTGGCAGGGAGGAGAAGGAGTTGCTCCATAGTGGAGCAGATATCCACACGGCAGTCCATGGGCGACCCATGCTAGAGCAGAAGAAGAGAGTAAGGAGGAAGGAGAAGCTATGTACTGACTGTAATCCCTCATTCTGCATCCCCTTGTGCCATTGGGCCAGGTAGTGGAGTCTAAAGGAGGGAAGTTGATCTTAGGAAAGAATGGAGGAAAGGGGCTGTTTTGATGTTTGGCTTTTTGTTTCTCAGTACCCAAATCTATAAAATAGATTGGCAATAAATTAATTTTTAGTGAGTCAAGTCTGTTTTGCGTGTGGCAGTAATCAGTAACCAATGTCCCTGTCTTTTTCTTAATCTATGACTTTTGTCATTCCTGGTTTCTTTGTATTTTCTCTCCATGTCCACTGGGGTGGAGGTGGAGTGAGTGGGCAGCTGGGTAGGAGTCTGGCTGTTAGCCACAGCTAACCCACCACATACTGTCATCTGCAAGATGTATATAAAGATGAAAAAACATAGCTAGTCCCAAGCCTGTATAAGAAAATAAAATCCTAGGAGAGAATGAAATTATCTCAACTCAGGTGATCATAGCTTTAGCTGACTTCTGATGAACAGTCCTTCTTTTCTGCATCAGTAAATCAATTAAGATGACAAATATTGGGATTTCACTCTTTAAAACATCTTTCTCTTTAGCTATATTTTTTCTCTACCTTATCTATGCACAGAGTCACTGTTGTTTTGGGTTTTTTTTTAGTAAAGTTGAATGTTCCTATTTCACATTTGTCATTTTTTTTTGCTACAGCACAACTACCCACAAAAAATTATCTTACACAATCCAGCAAGTCTAACAAATTCTTTTTAGATTCAAGGAATATTAATTTGAATGTATTGCTTTGTTAAAGTCTCCTAAACTTTCTTGAGGAGAGCACCTGCACATCCCTGCTTCTACAAAATTATATATTCCTAATAAAATTGCTAACTTTTTAAATTTCTGAACATTTTAAGATAGTGCAATTCACTCAGTGGTAGTTTGCTATATTAATGTAACTTTCAAAGCTTGATGTGTGTGTCCCCAGAGGGTGATGTCTTCTGGAATGAAGCACAGTCAAGGGTCACACTGGACCATCATGTGAAGCAGGCCAAGAGTCATTTATAGTCAGCTATTCTGTGATACCTAGACCACTACAACTTGTAAGTATTACACTACAAAAGGAAGGTTTGCACAGATTATTAAAGTAAGAAAAAACAATTACCAGAGTTTTATATCAAGTATTTGTCTTGAGAACTCCACAATTTTGGTACATACAAACACTTGGACACGTTTTCAGTTACATGTCATCCAGGCAAGCTGATTTTAAACATTTGCCTAAAAGATTCATTTTAGTATTCAGAGATATCTCCTGTGCTTAATTTCACTGTGAATTGTGATTTTTATCAAAGAAAAAAGAGGTCTATCTTATTGATATTTCTAGTTCAAGCATTTTTTTCTTCCTTGTGAAGGATTAGGATTTTAAAAACATTCTAATAAGGCATGAATTAGAAATGAAAATTTTCATTAAAATTCTGTGAAATGGAGTACTGCAAAACTTTTCCAGCCAGTTCCTTTTGATTTGTTTCTCATAATCTAATTGAAAACTGATGGCAATTGTTAAAATGCATATTTGTAAAATATTTCATGGAGAATGTAATCTCAACGGGTCTGATAAATATCTTTTTCTCAGTCTTTCTGCTAACTCACAGAACATAGTAAGAACATTTTGATTTTTACGTGGACAGTATTTTAAACAGCATTTAAAAATGGGAAAGGAAAAGTAGGATGGACTTAATAACAGATAATAGAATTCAAATATTTTTGTACCTTTTTTCCTTAAAATGTGATTAGAGCACTTGCCTCATCACCCAAGCAGTATTGCAAAATATAAAAGAATTATCAAATGATTATAAAGCAAAATTATTTGAATTTTCTCCATATGGTGCAAAGTAAACAACAATCTTGACACAAATCAGAGTGCCTGTTTGACATCAGGATTTCTGCCAAAACGTAGGTGGTTGAGACAGCATTCATGTCTTCTTCTAAATTTATACAACTTGATTTTACTGTCAAAATAAAAAGGAAAACATCATGTAGTTTTCTAACCTGATGTGCTTACAGAATCTGCATGTTCACAATCTAAATGTTGATAAGGTCTGAGAAATAAAACACATCACACATGAATGGAGAATGGAGTGATAAACGGATGAGACACAGATACCATATGAAAATCAAGTAAGTGTCTGCAGACAAAGAATACGCATCAGTAGCAATTGTTAACTAAAAGAGGTACAAACACCCTTAAATAGAATATTTTTTTCTTAACTCCAAGAAAAGAGAACATAGTGATCTTTGTAAATAAAACATTTTCACATGGCATATAGATGGTAGATGACAGCCACAGTCTTTAATGATCAGCAATCTTTTTTGAAGTCAGATTAAACACAGTAAAAAAATACTGACTTCAACATCATGCATTTTCACATAACTCTTTCATCAATAGCCTGGCTTTCTTAGGTATAAAACATTGTTGTCTTTATTAATTTAATTTTCTCTGACACCTAATATGCCTGCAACTGCCAGCTCTGAGGCACTTCTAACACCTCATGATATTGAGCACAGGATGGATGTCATAAAAAGTGCCTGGCATTTGCAGTCTATAGATCTGCAGATCTGGTCTCTGAAGCCATCTTGTACCCAATTACCTCTGGTGACATCTAATGTCAATTTACAATTCTGTCTCTGTGTCAGGATCATTGAATATTTTTCAGGTATGACCTACCTGAAAAAAAAAAAAAAAAAATCACAGTAGATAGCACTGTGTGGTAACTCTCTTTGCAATGAAAATGAACTTGTTTATCTGTAACTCTACAGGGTGTGCTCAGCTGAGGCCTGATGTTCTTTAAGATGTGGAAGTAGCCACATGCTGTGCCTTCTTTCTCGAATTGTGACACATCAAAGGCAGCTCACACCTGAGAGCCTTCCATCAGGATCTTGCATGATTGAATCTAAAAGAGTGTTTGTTGTTGCAGGCATTGGCCTTTCTGGTAGGAAAGAAAATTCCAGCTACTTGAGAGCTCCAGCTGCAAAGGGTTTTCTGACAGGAGAAAAACCTGTCTTGATCCACCAAATTAAAGTTCTGTTCAAGTGTTGCATTTGAATACCTATAAATACACAGTTGAGAAGCCATCTATACACACTGTGTGTGGTATCCTCTGTGCTGTGTGTTTCGCATTTACAAATCTCATACCTATAAAATAAAATGTAGAAGAACATTTGTTCATGTTCATGTAGCAAAAGACATGTTATTGGGGAAAAGAAAATAAATTATAATATAAAATCTTACCAGAGAATTGGGCAAGTGTTTTATTTTTAGGCTGGAGTGAGGGGAACTGATGGGAGACCTTGCCCTTTGCCTGGAAAAAAGTGGAGGTGAAGAGGATATGCAAGAGCAAATGACAGCATATCAGGACCACCAGCAAGAAAAAGAGCTGGTTACTTTACTAAAAAATCAGGAAAAGCTGGGATTGTTCAAAAGTGCCCATCTGTCACCAGGAATTATGCTACTGTGAGGAAAATTCTCTTCCACAGGGAGTTGGACATTTGTAAAGGATAAGGCACAGATACTCCTTTGGTCCTTGTTTAAAAGAGAAACAACTGTTTCTTCAGTTTCAATCTGCTAAGTTTTTCATATATGATAAAAGATGCATATTTAATTATGTAAATAATAATTGGGGAAAAAAAAGAAAAAAGGAGGGTGGCGTTAGTATGCAATTATTTATTCCAATTCATGTAAATAAAGAAATATTTATGTGTTTTTGTAAACGTTAGGTTGTCCAGAAAGGTTTTGGAGTCACCATCCTTAAACGGTTTCTAAAGTCACCTGAACAATGTTTTAAGCCACCTCATGTGGCTTTGAATTTGGTGCTGCTCAACAGTGGGATAGGGCTAGAGACCTCCAGAGTCCCTTCTGACATATTTTTTTTTTTATGAATGGCTCTATTTATGAATTACAGGAGAAAGAAAGAAATGGGAAAATTGTGCAATTCTGACAAAAAATGTCTTTGCCTTTGTGAAGAGTTGAGCCTTGTCTGTCAAAAGTTCCCATTTTTCCCTAACTGCTCCTCTAATGTGAAATATTTAGTTTACATGTTTCAGTCACTTACTAGGATCATAAAGAAAAAAATAACCTGGAACATGCAGCTGCCTTGTTGATGTCCTTACAGACAGAAAAAGGATTTTCTTGTCCTTATAGAGAAATAATTAATTAAAGGAGAGAAAATATTATTGTGGTATAAAAAAAATTAAGCTTTGAGTCCCTTTAGGTAGCAATATGATTATTAATGGTTATTGGAGATTCTGCAGATGATTTTCTAATGTCCCATCAGATCACAATTTATTTTGTGTTCTTAAAGGAGGAGGTACTGTCATACACATATTACCTTGTTAGTTCATTTTGTGACAAGGTTCATTTCTCCATAATATTTCTATGACAGAGGCAATATGAATAATAATGATAAATATGTCTTGGGTTTTGTGGTTGGTTTTTGTTTGTTTGTTTGTTTGTTTTGTTAGAAGATCTAGCAAGTAACCTCTCTGGCTGTACTAAACTGGGGAAAACACTTTCAAAGATATGCTTTGACATTATGTTCCTTCAGTTTTGATGAGCTTTTGTAGTGATTTGTTTCCTGATGGTCTCTAAGAAAAGCCCATTAAAGAGTCCTTTGTGCTGAACTCCATAAAGGTGGTTTTGTTTAAAGTTGTCCTGCCCTGAAAGAAAATCTTAATCAGAGCAATCACCAGTAGCAATGAGCAACATATCACTGTCTTACAAGCATCTAAGTATAACTCTGCCACTGTCACCCCTCCACTACTCACATATCTTTTGACATGCCAGCAGGTATGAATGAGCCTCTTCCTATCCATGAGTATGTACATGAATAAAATCTGCCCTTTCTTTCACAGACCCATCTTTTCCTACTGCATACCATTGCTGACATCCTCCCCTTTGGTACAATAGCTAATATTTTCTGACCTCGTTTAGGCTGCCTTCCCTTCCTGCCATTCAAGGGTGCTGAGCTCCTCCGAGACAGAATTGTCTGTCATGATTTTCTGGAACACAAAATAAGAGGAGTCTGTTTCATTTTTTTAGAACAAATGCATTCAGTCTTAATTTTGCATTGTGAATCTAGTACTTCTGCAGAAATATTCCCTTGGTAGCTACAGCTGGCCAGGCACAAAATGCCAGCAATACATCAAACCTCTCTAGCCGGGCCTTATTTACATTTACAACATGCTTGGTTTTCACATCCATTGAATCCTTTGGCTTTGTTCAGCTGACAAGTAAATGTTCCTATTGTTGTACTTTTGATGATGTGGATGCAGTTTCATGAGTATGCATGCCAGGAGCAGAAAGTAAATTAGCCATCATGGAGTATCAAGTTGAGACTGAAGCAGTCCCATAAAGGATTTACCTAAAAGTCAAAGTCCTCTGAATTCTTAAATCAGATTTCACTAGCAGACAAACATATTAGATGACACGCTGCTTCATCACTTGGTGCAAAATCCAGTCCCTTCTCTGGCGCTCTGTGTGGGGTGAACCCCCCTTTCCTGTTGTGTTTTGCAGTCCAGATCCTCTCTAGTAGCTTCCTGGGTTGAGCACACTAGGCATAACCACCTCTGCATTTCTAGGAATGTCTCATCTTTGCAGTCAGCTATAAAGCTTGAGCTGTGCTGCAAGAAGACACCTTCCCACTCCATTTTCTCCAGCCTCCCAACATCTCCCTGGTGTTTTAGGTCCTGTCTTTTGCAGCATGCTGGGAGTCTCCCCGTGCTTTGTGTGCTGGGTAGGTCTAAGAGAATCAGTGTCTGCTCTTCTCTGGAAGCTTCCACTCAATCTGGAGCACAGTAATCACTAAAAACCCTCTTGCCTTGAAGCACAGTCACTATTTTTATAGTAGGATATACCACAGAGTGTGCATAAATTAAATGATGAGTAAACCAGTGGAACTGTTCTAGCATCGTTCACAGTAATACAGACCATTGAATAGGCATTAGAAGCCCTTATTATGAAACAAGAAAGGATCTGAAACCATGAAATGAGTTTCAGAGTTTGACCTGAACTAGTACCAAACTTCATCACAAGGCTTTCATTATTTCTTCGGTATTTTGTCAAGTGGTTTAAAGCATTAGTTTTCCAGATATATCCATTTATAGCTTTTTGATCTGCTATATTACGACACACTATTTCTTATTTTTGTCTCTTTGACTGTCTAAATTCATAATTAAATATTTTCTCTGTTACTAGTTGTGACATCTTGAATCACAGCTGAGAAAGCTGAAGCAGACGAATGAAAGGCCATGGGACTGCTTCCCTCAGTTATGCCTATTGATAAATAGAACATTCACTCTTTTGTTGAGCTCTTCACATTCAAATGAATATTTCTAATTTCTCCTCACAGAAGTGAAATAATGGGGAAAAAGCAACATAAGTCAGCAGTACTCCAGTAAAACACTCTAATTGGGAAAAAAAAAAAAAAAGATAAAGTGGGACATACAAAGAGACGTGCTGAGTATTGCTCCTGAATGTAGGTATCGAAATAGATGTGCTGCGGAAAGCAGCATCTTAAAAAAGGTTATGTTGCCCTCATTTGTTACTCTTTTTTTTAATTCATTAAAAGCCTTTAAAAGATGTTGGAGTGTTCAGGGCCAATTTCTGTAGTTCAGGTCTGTGTGCCCCTCACAAGGAGTAGCAGCCTACAGCTAGTAGTCAGCAGAATGATTCCTGTAGCACTTCTGTGTCCGAAGAATCAGAACATGCCTCCTCACAAGGTGGAGAGGGCAGAGGACAAAAACATTCAAGGGACATTCAAGCTTTGTCCCTCCCTTGTCAACAGAATGATGCTGAAATTGTAAACTAACATAGACAGAGGTTGGCATTCAGCTGCAGGAATCCCCCCTCAGGCATCAAGTACACAGGATTTATTCTCAACCAATATCACGTTAGCAAAGCACACTAATGAAGTAATCACACAATGGGTGCTTTACGTTCCAATATGCTGCTATTACTCCTGGGAGATTCTGGACAGCTGCATTACTGAGAATGTCCAGCTCCAATCACCATGGCAGAAGGTCTGCAGCTCTGGGAATGGCTGAGGAAGCCCAGAAGTCCAAGACTGATGAAAATGAAAGACGTGTCAGTTTGAATGTGATCTTATACACAAGATGGAAATAACAGGTAATCAGCACCCAATAACAAGTCAGTTAAGGCTCCTGTGCTCCAGCTTCCCCTGTGTAACTCTTCTGTGGAGAAATGGAAAATGTCAGAATTGGACACTGACAATGTGCCATTTTTCACAAGCACTAAACACACACAAACCCCTAAAATGGGCACGTGTACAGTCATTGTGCTGATTATACTGATTAGTTGGTGTTACTGGCATTAATTTTGTGATATGAGATTGCGTAAGACTACAATTACTGGGTTTATTTACTTCTTCACAAACATCACACTTTCTATTTTAAAAATAGAGTGTAGGTGAAGAAAAGAGTGTCATCCAAAGAGATGACAGGCATTCATACTGGAAAACTCAGTCTGCATCCATGATATTAAGTTAGATAAATCCCAAGAACTTGGAAAGTATCAAGAAATCAAGAGTGATTAAAAAAATTAATAATCTTATTGTCCTATTCATTTAGGACAATTCAAATACTCTAACCATTTTTTCACATAACTATTTTCTTTATGTTGGATAGGCAACACTATTTTCATTGTTAAAAGATCTCATTTCAGCAGAGTTCATGAACAGTTTCCTGTCAAGAAGTCATGAAAATATGGAATATAAATAAACACTTTGTAATCATTTTTAATGACAAACTAAAAGCAAATATAGAAAACCATAAATTAAGTAAAACGTTGAAAAAGCATTTTATGTCTTTTCAACATCAAATTGAAGGAGCTTTAGTCTCCTACAAAAATCAGACCGATTTTTTTTCAGTGACTACTCAGGGAAAGCTGCATATATTAATTTCTGTGCATTCTCTTTCTTCTGGAAATAAGCTTTTGTGCCTCTGCATCCCGACCTCAACCTCCATGTTATTTTCTCTACTCTGGCAAGTCTTCCCAAGCTCTGTTCTCTCTTCCTCATCTGCATATCATCTGTTGTTGATTTCATCTACTTTCCTGGTTTCAGTCGCCATGTATGCCGAACAACAGTCACATACAGATTTGTCAACTGCAGGCATATCTTGTACTTCAGCCTTTTTTCCCTGTCATTGCCTCTTTCTCACCTTACTATGGTGAGAAAGGTTTGCTATGAACTCAATCTGCACACATTTACAAATTTACCATAGCCATTCCTGCCTGTTCTGCTCCTCTGTTCTCCATTTTGTCTTCTGCATTCCCTAGGCCTGCACAAGAGGAGAAAAGCACAAAAAGAGAAAGACTCAACCAACCCTTTCATTATCTGATGTAATTCACTCACTGTCTTGTGATTTGACAGAACTGATCTGAGAAACTTGCTGGTTTTCTGGGGAACTTCCTTTGCTGTTTTATCCTCAACAGTCCTGTGCCCACCATTTCGTAATTTAACAGAATTTGATGAAAAAAACCCTTTTCTAATCAAAACCATACACAATGTACTTTTTCTGAATTCTTTGTTTTAAACGTCTGAGCCAATTCGCTCAAAAGATATTATTTTTCTCTGGAAAATCATTCTGTTTTCAAACTGAAATGAAAGTAACATACCAGCTGAATGAAAAGGACCTGTATTTTTTGGAGTATGTAATGAAACTGAAGAGTCCTAAATTTCAGAGGAGTTTGGCTTTCCTTTATGAATGCTTTGATTTCATGTTAAATATTGTATTCCTGAGTAGACTGCTGGAGAAGAACTGAATTGCAGGATGAGGCAGAAAGTCTCGTTTGGCAAAGTGGCAGATAACACAGTACATCTGCTTACCCCACTTAAGAGACTGGCAGGATTTGTTGCATACTGAAAGAAAAGCTAGATAAAAATACTGCAATGTGTCCTGCTTTTGTCCAAGTGCTTTAATTCTTATTTGTAGGAATAGAAACAGGACAAAAGAAATAAAATCATATTAAATCTCTGAGTGTTTCAAACTTAGTGTTGGCATTCATTCCTAATTGAAAGAGTTCCAGTCAGTTTTGTACAGATTCTTCCTTGATCACAATAATTATTGCTCACAAGAAAATTGTATTCTTGTATAATACAGGCTATCATACATCATCTTTTTTCCCAGGTAGCTGCTCTTTTTCTTTCCTCTGAATACATCCAGGCAGATTTTTGGTAGCTGCAACCTGGAGCCAGCTTTTGTTTTTCCTGTGGGGAAAGTCAGGAAAGAAGGTGGAATCAATGACAAATGGATGCTGGAGAGCAATCTGAGTCCAGGGGTGGGGGAGGAAGGAAGAACTATCAGCAATTTTAAAATAGAAAGAAAGGGAGTTGCAGAGCAATCACAGACAGTAGACATGTGGGCTGGGAATGGGAGCTAAGAGCAAAGGGGTGGAGGGAGGTGTAAGTGGAAGCAGAAGCTGATGGTTGGCAGGAGATAACAGGATGAATGTGGGGACTATGGTGAGGAAGAGAGTGCAGTCCTGTGGTCAGAAGGACATGCACCACTATGTGCTGAGGGATGACCAGCTGTAACATAGATTTGCAGAAAAAGACCTGGGGGTTCTGGTAGACACCAAGATCAGCATGTGTCAGCAATGTGTCCTTTAGGCAAAGGTGTCTAACACCAGCTGTGTGGTGGGGGCTAATCCTCAGCTGCATTAGGAGGAGGACAGTTGCCAGCAGGTTGAGGAAGCTGATCCTTCCCCTCTCTTCAGTGCTGGTGAAGCCACACCTGGTGTGCTGGATCCTATTCTGGGCTCCCCCAGAGAGATATTAAGCTACTGAGAGAGTCAAGTGAAGGACCACAAAGATGAATGACAGGAGCAATGCTTATATGGGGAGAGGCCGAGAGGGCTGGGACTGCTCAATCTGGAAAAGAGAACACTCAGTGGAATCTCATCAATGTATATGAACACCTGAAGGGAGGGTGCAAAGAAGGAGCCAGGGTCTCTTCAGTGGTGCTCAGTGACAGGACCAGAGGCAATGGGCACAAACTGAAACACTGGAGGTTCCATATGAACATCAGAAAACACTTTTTCACTATGATGGTGACTGAGCACTGGCATAGTTTGCCCAGGGAGGTTGAGGAGTTTCCAACCTTGCAGATATTCAACCGCCATCTGAACATGGCCTGGGCAATTGGTTCTAGGTGGCTCTGCTTTAATAGAGGAGCCCATCAGCCCTTCTGTGACTGTGAATCTTGTGGGGGAAGTGGTAATAGAACAGAGATTTAATACAGTTGAGGTATGGGAGATGAAATTTGAGGAGCTTACAAATGGGAACACTTGAGGGTCTGTGCTGTAAACAGTAACTTGTAGCTCAGGAATTGTGAACTTAAGAAGCAGAGATCCCAGTAGAGAAACATTAAAATTAAATTAGGTAATTCCCATTTCTGTTCTGGGGACAGTTTGTCAGAGCAGTGATTTGAGCCTACCATTCTCCTGACACATTCTTAGCTGCTTTCATACACACACACACATTCATATGTAATCCCTGCTCCTGTAATCACATCCTGCAGAGTTAAAAACATTGTGCACTGAGCTCAAAATAATGCTTACTGCACTGACTGTAACACAACAACTTTAACAACAAAACAAAACATAAATTGCTACTGTCACCAGTAGTGGTACATTTTTCAAAGTTTGGTTGAAGTAAATCTGACAGACAAAACTCAAATCCAGAGCTGATTTTCCGTTTTATCAGCTTTTACTCTGACATATCATAGGTCCTCCGATGCTGATTTGCTATTCTTACTGGCATTTTTAAAGTTTTGCCTTGGTTTAATTTCTTTTTTTAGCCTCCTGTTGCTTTAACTCACTTTAAGTATTATTTGTATGACAGTTATATCTTATCTTCTTTGAGAGGCAGGGTTTTATTACCACAGCAAATCCTTGGGATGAACAGTTGTGTAAATGGAACAAATTAATTTTTTCTAAGAACAACATGGGGGAGACATCAGTGAAAAAAAGTAAGTCATTATGTTTCATTTACTGGGAAGCTTGTAGCCACTTCTTCTGTGCTCTAATTCTCTCCAGTTTTCAATTATAAGTAGGACTTGATTAGTAAATTATTACAGCTTCTGATTTTTTCCAGGCAATAGTGGCTGACTCCAGTGGGTTCCATACTGCAGGCATATAAAAGGAAAGGCCTAAAAAGTCAAAATCTAAACAAAGAATTCCTTCCACCTGTTTACCTCTTTTCTCTCAAGTTCTCACAGCCTTAAAGAAAACTTTCTCATCTGGTCAGGACATAGGAAGCTCATGGCATTCCAAATGCCAGATATATTAAGCTTCTGCAGTCCTGTTTTTCACTTTCCTGAAATGCCCTTTAGTAAGTTATCTCTAACACAGGAAGCCAACCAAATCTTCAAGCATAAAATACTGAGACCAAGACAATATCTTAAGGATTTAGAAAAGAACAGGGATTGGTGACACTGCATGGGATGTAACAACGGTGAAACAAAAGCATTCACTCACTCCCATACAGGCCTCAGTTCCTGAGTTGAGATGGTGGCAGGAGAATTCTAGCATTTTTAATAGAAACCCCTCTGCCCCATAAAGTGGTGAAGAAAAAATCCATGGAGGTTCTGAAGTTATTGAGGGGAACTAACTCTGGGAAGAATGGCTTGGCCTGCCTAAAGTCCTAGAGAACTCAGTGATCTGCTTGGAAAATAGTAGGGAAAATATATTGCAAGAGGAATGAGGGACCAAGAAATGCATCAAGAAATTTGTTTTTTGTGCTCAGGGAACATAACAGCTGCAGTTGCAGCATGGTTATGACAGGTTTTCTTAAGAAGCCAACCTAGTTTTAGAAGTATGGAGTTCTTTCAACTTATCACCCAATAATTCATGAAATGGGCTTCAGATCTCACTGCTCTTTGTAGTCCTGCCAGACACACCTCAGAAGACTACTTAAGAATAGCAAATAGAACGATAGATTTACTGAACTACTCAGTGAATTCTTGAGTCACTGAGGTAAGAAAGCAAGGCCCAGGGGGAATGACATACAGGTCACTTTGTCTCTGCTTGTGCAGCTCTGAGTGGTATTTCTCACACAGCTGCGGCACACTGTTGCTGCTTACTGGTGTCTTAGGGGATACTGCTCTCAATATGGAGAGAAGGTAATGAAATATTGAGGGAAGATGATGAAAGACCTTTATATTTGGGAAGGGAATGTGTTTGAAAGCAGTACCTTTGTACTATTGAAAGGGATTTGTCTGCAAAACAAAATGAAGCAGAGGGATGGAGGAAGAATGAAAACATCATTGTGAGGGGCAAAAATTCTCAACTGTGGCTCTTTTACTCTGAATTTCAGATAGCAGCCCAGCCAAGAGAGTTTGATTTATTCTTAGACATTGAAGTAATACAGGCAGTAAATTAACAGGGTCTTACTTCAGGGAAAACATGAAAATTCTCTGGCATAAAACCACAAAATGTGAGACAATGCTCCATTAGGGTGGCAATCTGCTCCCTCAGCTCTGCATGGCCTTTTTCAGTCAGGGTTTACCACCTTTGGCTGCAGATTTACAACAAAGTGTTTGGATGCAGAACTGCATTTCACTCTTCTTGGTTCAAGCTCATGGGGCAGGTAGGGCTGGAATAATTCATGCAAATGTTTGGAAGAAGGACACAAGCAGAGTAAAATCTATGCCTGGACTGCAGAGCACACAAAATTAGTGCATCCTGTCCATTTCTTGGACAAAGTATACCTGAGGTGGATGCTGAATGCCTAGCTGCAGTGTGCTTACCCTGTTATACATGAGAAACACTAAGAGGAGATTTCAGTACCCTGAGTTCACACTGAAGTGGACTCCACCAAGGATCATCCGCCAAGGATTTAGCAGATTCAGCTTTCAAAACTTTAAAAGCATGACTTGTCTCTGGATACAGATCTAGACTAGGATCTGGATAGAAAGGTTTGTAAGTCATACCAACAGCCAAGTTTCAGACCTGAACTTCATATCTCTGAAAGGGTTTGGATACGGGATTTATAGTCAAATACTGCATAAAAGCACCTGACATAAAAGCAGTCTAAGCAATGGGAGAAACACCAGTGATTAAGCAGGTCTCTGGCTCTATTGGGACAGGATTATTACTATTCTGTTTGTCCTGTTCCTTTTGGATATTCCTGCAAGCTTGACAGATGACAGTGATTCACGAGTGGTTATAATGAAGGTCAACTGTCAAAAGTTTGTCCAAAAGCACTAGCTTTATGGTTGAATTTTTTCAGCTGATCCAGTTGCTTGTCTTTTCCTGGCCCTGTGTTAGCCTTTGCAGAGGACTTTGTCCTCCTTTTTGGAATTGCAGTATTCTAATATTTGCTGAAATTTACCTTGATTTATCTACTGGATAACTTTTGGAACCCTTTTCCTGTGTAGCTGATACAACTAACTATAGCTGATACAGCTAATTTTTCCATAGATGTCCAGGATCTTGACTATCACTGGTCTTGACCTTAAGCACCTGCCCTGAATCCTGCACCATTCCGGTCAGTCTCTAGCCAGTGGCCCAGTTAGACCTCCAGCCTGTTCCATGTGCTGTTTGAATCACCAAGGCAGTAGAAACTACTACTAGGCAGTAGTTTCAAATGGTGTATTGTATAATCTGATGTATTTGATCATTCCTTTTTCCTACCTTTTTCACTGTCTTATTTTTTTCCCTGAATGCTTCTTTCTTCTTGGTATAAGTATTAACTAAGAACTTCAGTACCTTGAATAAGTAAAGATACATTTGACCATATCCAAGCTCATTTCTGCTAGTTAGAACAGCACTGATGTTGTCCAGATTGACTAGAATGTCTCTTAAATCATGGTGAGTCCTAAATTTATGATTACCTAACAGAAGTAATATTTTGTGTCAGAAGTAGCCAGCAGATCTGTGTTATTTTGACTTTTTTCCTGCAGTAATTATCACTGGATTATCACCACTAGCAATTATCACCTCTAGCACCTCAACCAAACCACATGTTTTTCTACTTTGGTTCTCCACTGTGTTGTCTAACAGGTGTTGTCTTCTTCCCAGGAAATGTTTGGGGGAGTGACGTCACCGAAGGAGATCATGGGCACTACTGATCTGTGATGATAAGTGGTTTAGAAGACTAAAGGTAAGGTAATACTGATTAGGCAATACTGGATATGAACTCTAGCAAATATTTTCAGGAAAATTCTCTGCTGCAAGATGAACACCAGCTCTCCTTTCCTACACTGAAGTGGCTTGTAGTTTTGCATTCCACTATGATGTACATCAAGCATACTGCAACATGGGGATCAATGGTACAGAATGTACTTCTGAAAGTATTCAGGTATTCTGAAGGTGTCTTGGTGAACTGCACAGTCTGCCTCTAAAAAGGTCAGACAAGGGATCTGATTTTCTTGAATACTGTCACTGGAGGTGTGTCACCAGAGAAAGGAGCTTACTGTGTTTCTTTTGCCATGCTCATGCTGAGAGATGTACTGATGGGAAAAAAGAGAACACTTTACTAGAAATCCTGGAGGTAATGTCTCTCTCTTCCTCAAAAAAAAAAAAAATCAAACAAAAAAAACCCCACCGCTTCCCCCCCTGCCAATAAAGCACCAACTAAAAAAACCCACAAAGCGAAAAAATAAAAAAGGTCTCTGAAATATAAAACAAGAATGAAAAATAGGTGAAATGTTTTGGTCAGATCTACTAGTTAAGACCTCAGAGAGCAAATGTAATGTGCCGATATGCAGACTAATGGAGATTTCTTTTCATTGTTTTAACTGTTTCATTTAGGACTTGAAGAAAGATAATTAACATTCTGCATGTGCGTCCATTTGTGGCCCTGGTAGCATGCCTTTTCTAGAAAAGTATACTAATATTCACTGGATAATTAACTCACATTTCTTCTTGCTGCCACTGGAATAAGACATTGTTAAAGATTACTTCATTTTAAGAAAGTGAATTTTAGAAACTGTAATTTGGTAGCAGGGTTGGCCAGAAATCAATGACTAGATTTTACACAAAAAATAGTTCCTGACATCTGTTTCACAAAAGACTACAATACTGGGTTTTCACTGTGGGTGAAGAAAGAAACCAAAGTAATGATGTTCTTTAAGGATGTACACTGACCAATGTTTGGATTTTCCTTTCTGGCTCTTATTCCTTGTACTTGATTAAAACATTTACTGGACCAGAAAGAGACTGAATCACTAATTAAGTGTCTTTGTTTGGGATCTGAGAAGCCACTGGAGCAGATAATGACAGAAAATACTTCATTAAAAATATACTAATTTTTCCAATTAATAGCTTAGCACCAACTCCAGTCAAATAGAAACCTGAAATTACCAACCGGAAAATTACTTAAGTATCAATAATAGAAAGTCTGACCAGAAAACTTTAAGCTGAGATTGAAAATCATTGTTAGCAACATCATGAAGAATAACGCCAACATATTAATTATGCTTAATATTGTACTATTCCTAATGCTATATAGACACACAACAACATCTGGTTATCTATTTAAGTAAACTTCTGATTATTTAATTTGCATATAGGCTATTATATTCATGGAATCTAACATTCAAGAAATCTAACAATTCAGGCATGCAAATGCAATCAAAATCTCCATTTGGTTTTTAAGGGAGACAGAGGGAGTTCTGTTAAGCATTTTAAACTGGCAAAACCTGTCTATCACATTATAATTGGCTCTAATTAATACTGCCAGAAGCTACAGCTATAAAAATCTTTACCAAACACTGAGTCATACTTAAACTGGTGCAAAATCCTTGTCTTGCCCAAGCAAATATTAGAGAAAATCACTTCCAATGTGTTCCTTAAAACTGAGAGCTCATTGATGACTATAAGACAAACATATAACCATAGAAGAAGCCATTTTCTTGAAACGCAGTATATGATATATTTTCGTAAATGGGCAAGATAGATGTGAAAATCAGTAAATTATCTTGCATCCATAATGCATATATGTATGTTCAGCCAGAATAGAAGACTTATTTTTAAAGATGGAAAAGTGGGATGTGAAGTGTGCCTATATAATGAGCCTATGTTATGGGCTGTAAGATAATTCAAACGGCCCTGAGGCATATGAAAATGATGTGGGAAACAAACATTGTATAAAAACCTTGGCCATGATGCACAGAAACTTTATCCAATCAGAGAGGCACATTATGCCCTTGCCCAAACACAGAACGTGGCAGCTACTGGAGGCTAGAGACATGCTCTTTTTAGGGGGGACTCTCTACACAAAACAGAGGTTCCTTCTTGTTGGGACTGTGGCCCATGGACACAGGGCAAGAACCAGGGGAAGAAGTGCCCAACTCTAATGGGAGAAAGCTTTGTTAACCACCACCTGCTGCCACTGGCCCTGATTTCCCTTCCATCATTGGGATTTACTCTCTTGATGGTTGTAGAGGGATTTATAGGGCAGGAAGACTTGGGGTCTTTGAAGTTGGTGGTGTAGCTCCTGTCTACATCATGTGCTCAGATAGATCCAGTTGTCATTGCTGAGGGGCCAAGTAATTTTTCAAAAAGCCATATCAAACAAATTGAAGGTCTGGCAGTGAAATTTAAAAATCAGCTAATTCTCTCAGAAAAGATCAGGTTGTGTCCAAGATGTGTGTATCTTTTAACAGTCCTGTTTCTCCTGTTCAGAAGAACATTACAGTGTGGTGGCGAACAATTGACTTTGGATTAGGGCATACCCATTAGCTGTTGTAGTTCTGGATGTTGTTGCAGCTAGAGATTAAATATGATTGGTATGATACAAATGGTTATGCAAATTTCTGTGGTTTTTTAACTCTCTGGCCAGAGAAGCAAGATTCCCATTTGTTTTCTCTCACAACAGTGTGCCATACACTAGGAACAAGCTGCCCCAATGAAGGAAAGAGTCCTACTATCTGCCATGGCATGATCCATGAAACCTTACCAAGACACCTCTAGAGAACTTTTTCACATTACTGATGAGGTATTTAGTAAAAGAACAAACCCAGAAGAAAAACTAAGCAAAGGACAAGAGGTAATCATTGCCTTCTTCAGGTAAAACTCACTGACTTCAGACTGTTTTTCTTGTGACAGCCCAAAAACGCATTTTAGGTGATTAAAGGTTAAAAAAGGCCAATATTGCACTAAACTTGGAATATTTGATAGTGTTATTAATCCTGCCAACCATTTCTGTGTTTCTTACTTTATTCAATCCATGATTTACATCTTCCCTGACAGACTGACTTGGATAGAAAGTGAAAAATGGATTTCTGGTTAACTTCTGTTGCATGTATTGATTCTCTATAAGCAGTTATGTGGCAGTGTTTTTCGTCTCGTTCAAAGACATAGGTAATGGTGGCAGAGTCCTTTCTATCGCAGCCATTTCCAATCACAAAAAAAAAAAAAAAAAAGAAAAAGAAAATAAGAGAGAGAAAACAGTAACATCCAGTAGCATCTCTTATCTTTGGAGTAACAAGAGAGCGATCAAAAATCTTATCCAGCTGTACAGACCACAGGTAGACACTACACACCCACATATCATTTACAGAAAATGATGGAAGAGTACCAAAATTCATTTAGAGGGGCATGGCATAAATTCTGCAGAGCAAGCCAAACATTTCTTTCTTGCTAACATTTTAGTAAAATTGTCAACTTTTCATCAAAGTCGAAGGGGAAAGAAATGCATACTTTTACAACCTGAAAGCAAGTTTGCTGTTTGCAGTCACATGATTCTGGGGTCTAGAGAGTAGCTAATAAGTCTACAATACTTCAGTTTCAACTTGTGCTTGTTTTAGCCCAGGCAGGTCTTCTGCCTCTTTTAAGATTTTTGTTTGATTCCTTTCCCAGTTATCAAGGCATGACTGGGATATTCAGTATCATTAGATTATTGCTGGTTAAGGATAAATTTTAGATGCTAACTCTTCTTTCTTTACAGCCTGTTTGAGCTATGACATGGCTGTTCTCAATGAAGCAATTTCTAAAAGTGCTTTTATTTCTAGAATATCTGTATATGTGAGCTGCTCTGATAGTCATGGTGTGCTAGATGGTTACACTCAAAATCTTGTGTGGAGAAGAGAGGAACATAAATAAAGTAGATGTAGAGCTAGGAGTTCAGTGTTAGGCCAACAAATCTTTAATTGACTATTTTTTAGGTTTCTTTATCAGAACCCACTTACTTGTCACTTCTTTCAAACTAAACATTGAGAACTTCATGCAGCCCTCCCTCAGCCCCATAACCCTGGAGGGGCTGTTTTTCTGTCAGTAACTATATAGGGATACCAGCTCCCTGTCCCAGGCACTCCTGAGCAAAGCCAACACAGGGAGGCCACAGGCACGTGGCCACCAAGCAACTGGTGCCATGGCTAATACCAGCTAAAACCAACAAAGACCTAAACAGACCCAGACAAGTCAAGAGACTGCACTGTGAGGTCAGTTCAAATGAGGGGAAAACAGCATTTATGGGGCTATGTACGAATAGTGCCAACATGGTCGTTGAGGGTAGCTGAAGGAGAGAAGTAGGCATGATGGTCTACATCCCTACAGAGTTTGCCTTTCTGTAAGTTGCATCTTCTCACATAGCAGTATGAATCTGTTCATAACTGTGAATAGCCCAAATGTTACTTCTCAAACTATGTAATGTACAACATTTTTTTAAAGTCTAGTTGATACTGTGACACTGAGCAAAAACGAGATTGTGACCTTTGCTTGTAAAAGCAAATGCAAAAGCAGGATATAAAAAAGCTAACTTTTTAATAAAAAAGCTAACTTTTTAATAAATAAATAAAATAAATTCTATGTGTTGAAAAACAATTATTTGTTGAAAACTGTGAAAAGGGAGTCCTTTTGTAGTGCTTTTAATTTTTTTCTTTTTCTGCACGTGTTTTAGCCAGTAAGTAAAAAAAGATTAATTTGGAATGGGCAGGCCTAGCCCACACGCCTTTAAGTACTAGATATTTCTGAATCTCTTAGATAAATGTCTAAGTTCTGCTTCTGCACAGATCAACTGAAAAAAAAAGAGGTGGGACTTGTACTGTGGTTAGTGCTCTTCTTTCCACATTCAGAAAATGGGCCAAAGTGCTGTCATGAGAATGTTCAAACAATAATGGAAAGATATGTAGCATGAGGACATAGGTTTGAACAAAGCTGAAAGGAAAGTCTAAGAAGGAACTGAAGTAAAAACTGCATTTCAAATAAATCCTAATCTCAGTATATGCAAACCTTATTTTAAAATGATAGGGAAAAATATCTCTGTGATTAGACATTCAGTCTTGAAGTGATGACCTAAAGTCTTGAAAATTAGTGGTAAGTTAAAAATGCCCTTGAGTAAAAAGAACATGATACTGGCCTATGAAGTCTGTGAGAAGGGAAAAACTTTTAAAAATGTTCATCTTCAAATCTGAGGTTGGAGTGGACTTTAGAAGGTTTCTGGACACACAGCTGACTCCAGGCTTCTCTATACCGAGGACAATAAACACTGACTAAAAAAACCAAACTTTTAAAGTACTACACTTCAATAGCTCCACATCCAGTGTCAGAAAGTTAGAGCATCATCAGAGAATGCAATTAAAATGACAAGATCAAACCTGATTAAAGCAGGATGCTCAGTGCAATGGAAAACAATGCCAATTTTGTAGTGGGTTTACTATTCCAAATATATTTAACTAAACTTCCCTGGGAGAGAGAGAAGTGATGGGAGGAACAAATGAAAATGCAGATGTGTAAGCCATTTTAATTAAGGTTTAGCTAGAGACTGAATAGTCTGGTTCTATTTCTTAAGTATTTAAAAGATAAGTATAGTAGTATAGGTGAAGTAATTTAAAAAATAACTATGAAACTTAGTGCTGGAAAATATAATTTGATAAAGAGGCATGGGCATTTATGTATATGTGTATAATACATCTATATGTGTGTATGCGTGCACACATACTTATAGACGACCAACCTCTCAGATCAATTAAAGTTAATGGAAAATCAGGGGTATGAAAATAATAATTATAGCATGAATTAATTCACAAGTGCAGTAGCTCCCTTGAAGCCTAAAAACTAGAGCAGCCTGATGTCAGCAATCCCAATTGCAAGCTAAGATTTATATATAAATTACAGAAATGCAATAAGAAACCCATGCAAGTTATAATGGTCCATTATTATTCATCAGAGGACATAACACTCAATGAAAGTGACCTAACTAGCAGCCCAAATGGCTAAAGAGGAAAGTTGGTATCACTGAAAACTTCTCCAGCCAAAGACTTGCACATGCTCCAAGACAAGAGTACTTTGTTCCCTGACCTTACCGTAAGACAGTTGGTTTCTCAATGATGCGCCACCTATTCATTAAGCACATGTGGTGGGTTGACCCTGATTGGACACCAGGTGCCCACCAAATCTGCTCTGTCACCGTCCTCCTCAGTTGGAAGAAAATATAACAAAAAGCTCATGGGCCAAGATAAAGACAGGAATAGATCGATCAGCAATTACCATCATGGGCAAAACAGACTAAACTTGTGGAAATTAGTTTAATTTATTACCAAGAAAATCAGGGGAGGATAATGAGAAATAAGAACAAGTCCTAAAATACCTTTCCCCCTACAAGTCCTGCCAGAAAACTTGCTCCAGTGTGGGCTCCTCTCTCCATGGGTCCACAGGTCCTGCCAGGAACCTGCTCCATCACGGGCTTTTCATGGGGGTCAGAGCCTCCTTTGGGCATCCACCTGCTCCAGTGCTAGGCCCTCCATGGGCTGGAGGTGGATATCTGCTCCACCGTGAACATTCATGGGCTGCAAGAGGACAGCCTGCTTCACCATGGTCTTTACCATGGGCTGCAGGGGAATCTCTGCTGCAGTGTCTGGAGCATCTCCTCCCCCTCCTTCTTCACTGACTGTCTGCAGAGCTGTTGCTTTCACATATTCCCACTTGTCTCTCCAGCTGCTGCTGCTCAGTTAGCTCCCACCTTTCTTAAATATGTTATCCCAGAGGCATTACCGGTGTCACTGATGGGCTCAGCTTTGGCCAGTGGTGGGTCCAGCTTGGAGATGACTGGCATTGGCTTTATCAGACATGGGGGAAATTTCTGCAATCTTCTCACAGAAGCCATCCCCGTAACCACCCCGCACTATAAACACCTTTACACACAAACCAACACAGCAGAGGAATGAGGTCGTAGGTTCTAGGCAAGTGCTCAAATCTGTAAGCTCTTATGAATAGGGTATGTGGCACCTTCTTGAGGTGTTAGTTTTGTTTACAGTTGATGCTGTTCCAACTGTGAGACTTGAGGTTGTGCTAAGTGATATCTAAACATCTTCCTGAATAGGGAACTTAGGATAAGCAGCACTCTGTTTATCTTCTGGATCCCTGTAGGCCTTCAGCAGGAACAAGATGCACAAAGTTGTGCCATATGAACAGTGTCCAGACTCCTGAGGTTGCCCTACCTCCTTCTGCATTTCTAACTTAAAACTTCACATTCCCAGTGGGACCATCCAGACCAGACATGATTCCTCTCCTTCCCTCAGGAGTCTGGGGAGAAGTCGGAATGGTTACCAGAGTTTTCATTTGCCCTGTGGGAGAGCTGTGCCCCAAGATACAATAACATAATTCATCAACTGCAGTATTCTTGGGTCTCCAAAATACTTGAAGCGTTTGCCATTGGAAATACTATTATGCATAAACTTATGTAGTTAATTAATAGCAAAAAGGAAAATAAAGTAAAATAGTCAATATATATTGCAAAGTTTGAAGGAATATACATTGTACCGTCCTAAGCCACAGTGTAAATGTTATGTTGAAACGTGTTATTGAAATGTCTAACATACAGAATTTTGCTGAAGAACTTTAAGTTAACAGTTATTCATAGCATTCAGATTTATACTTATAATGCATTCCCATCTTTCAATACTATTTACAATATTTAACTAAGAAAATCTATGGCAAGCCCTCTCTGAACTTGACTGAGAGCTATTAACACCTATTTATAGTTGTATTTTACATGAAATTTCCTTGAGGATTAACTTTCAGTGTAATGCTAAATAAAACTAGGTACTCAGTCCTGGTTTAAAGAATTAATCTGAGAGTAAGTAAAAAAAAGAATTTAATAAAACACTGCTTTGATATTCCCTAATTCTCTCTCATACATAGAGACTTTTTAAATTAAACTAATTAGGCAAAGCTGCTAATATACACATTTCAGCACCTGGAGTTTAATGATTTTTATTTCTTTTTTTTCACTCACTAGCTCTGGGAAATAGAGCTAAATCATCAGAAAGCAGAGTCTATGTGCATTAGATTTTGCAAGCCTGCTTTTTCAAGAGCTGGAAGTCTTGCAAATGTTGTTGTGCAATGCTAATAGATAGCCCATCTATTTTGAAATTTGACCCCATAAGAAGGGAAAAGAGCAAGTGGCACAGAATGGGAAACATGACCTCATTTATACCAAGAAGTATAAGTAGGAGACCTTGGATACAGTTATTAGCACCTGTCATATTGTGGGTCTGCAAAAGTGGATATGTTTTCTGTTAGGATTATTAATCATTGTAAATTGCTCTAGGCACATCGCTAAAATAGAAATTCTAAGGTCCAGCCATTAAATTGCTGTGGAGATTCAGCAACTTCTTATTCAACAAATATTCTTGCAAGATCACAGATTGCATAGCAGTGAGTTATGGATCTCGGTTGTATGATAACTCTCTTAAATAAAGAGTGGTGATTGTCTGCTTGGGGTGTTGGGGTTCCAAGTTATGGCCTCAATCTCTTGTGCCCCTGCACATGCAAGTGGGTCTCATATTATTACTGGAGGTCACAAAAGACAACTAAACTAGGTCGGATTAATTGGTCTGCATGGAGCTCTCTGTCAAGATCTACATTGCATTATCATCTTTTTGTCTACCTTGTAGATAAGGATAGTTGTATTGCTTCCTTTTCCTAACTATTTAGTAATTTGGTCACATAGTCACATTAAGAAATCTCCCATTACACTAGTGATTTCCCTAGCAAAGGAATTAATTTTTATAGTATATGTCACTAATCAGCTAAATTAAATTTAGCAAGATGAAATTCCAGGATGGCTTAAAGTCATATAATCCATGTAACTATAGCACTGTCCTGCCCTCGCCTCTACTGGTAGACAGACATCCCTGTGTGCTCCCTGGCAGCAGCCTCAGTGCTCATGTGAGTGAGTGGGGAGTGGTCAGGAAACTCATTTATCTGAGCTTTAATTCTCTTTGGTTTTGTTTTGGTTTTTTAATCCATGACACTTCTATGATATATTTTTGTGATCAGATAGTCTGGCTGACAGATGGCCAAATCAGCTACGTCGATCTTTCTATCAAACAAACCTGCAAGTAAAGGATGCCATTTCACGTGGAGATTATTTAATGGAAAATTAACCACCTGCTGCCAGTAAGCTCCTCATTGATTAACTCCCTGGAGAAAGCCATGGCTGCAGCACTGATTGCTGACATTGGTTGTGTTTGTGCTCAGCAATAATACTTCTTTAAAGCCATGACAGCCTGGATATTAGCAATAACTAAGAATTGTTAGTGATGTTGACAGCTGCTTCAGAGCAGAATCTGTTTTAGGTGATAGTCAGAAGGGCATAGATGGTGCTCATTGTCAGGTATACATAAACAAAATTTAGAAGAAAACCAGTTGTCTTGTACCTATGTGAGGGATCTGTAGCAGGTCAGGGTTGGAAAACAGGTTGTTAGCCTTGACACTAGACACAGAGTGCTGTATTGTTCAAAAGGCTAAAAGATGGCAAATGTTTTAGTCAGTGAGTAACTTTGCCTAAAGGCTATTCAAAACTAACAAAACAATTAGTCTCTGTTCTTCTCATTTTGCTTTAAAAATAAACTCCAAGAAGGCTTAAATTTTCCCTGAATGAAGAAATTACATTACATGTAACTCTTTCCTGCTATCAGTTTCTTGCCCAGAATTGGGCTGAGAGAGGTAACTCAGTATGGGGAGGAGTATGATATTTGTAGAGTCACTTTGTTCCAAAAGGATTGTCAAACAATTACAACAGCAGCAGAATATGTTCATATCTACCCTTCTGCCACCAGGAAGTTGTACTTGACCTCTGAGTGTTCCTGCTTCAGCATTACTGTCTGGAAAAATAAATACATATTGAGTTGTGAATATTTTGGACCAAAGACCTCTGATAGACATTAAGAAAGAGGATCAAGTCAGCAAAGAGATGTTGCACAGTCCTGTATAAATTGTACGACATTAGGTTTATGGACTTCAGTCTTAATGATACTATGGCTGTCTGATTACTTACAAACTGTGCTGTTTGGCAACCACACACAAAACAGCTTACAGGGTAGACAAATGTATTTATGTGAGTATTTATGCTCCTGCTGTCTCAGGTTGGAAAATAGACAGGGATAGTCCATCAACAGCTTTGCAGAAATTAAATAACCTTGCAGTTTGGCTAGTGTGGAGCACCTGGAGAATAGCCCTGAGGACAGTCAGAGAGCACTTGCAACATAAGTTTGTTACTAGAATATATACAAAAGGTAGCATAACAAGAGCTGCAAAGGTAATTCACACATACACACAAAATATAAGGGGATTCCTATTAAAGGAAAGTTTCATTTAATCTGTGGTAAGAGTGTATGTTCTTTCCTAGGGATCAAAAGAGTTGACTTCAACTGTTTACTTAACTAAAAAGAAAGATGATCGTGTCTCTCTCACAAAACCTCCTGAAATGGACTCAGATCGACGTCTTATTACAGCAAGTGAGAACTGAACCAGAAATACAGATTGAAATACACTTGAAAAGCACAACTATGGGAAGATGGGGGAGGCACATGTTATTCCTCTGTAAACAATAGCAGTATAATACAAGTCCTCAGCATTAAGGGAACTGGATACAATTCTTACATTTCTGCTCAAATACATTAACTGCCTAATTGTCAGGACTAAAAAGTACTAGTGAATACGGATTAGGCTTCTGAGGTGAGAATAATTAATTGCATAAATATAACATGGGAAACAGACACTGAAGTAAACTACAAGAAGGAATATTTCAGATACGATCTTGGGAAAACCTCTTGCATTCATCATGAAAGTGAAGCAACTGGGATAGCTAGCACAGGGAAATCTCCATCATTTGAAGGTGGAGGACAGGTCTCCCATGAGAAAAGGTCAGGGAAACAGAGTGACCTTAGCTGGTCTAGATGTTGTGAGGAACAAGGTGGACTAGAAGACCTCTTCAGATTCCTTCCAGCCCTGTGATCCTATAATCTCCTAGAATTTCCTAGAATTTAGTAATTAACAAAATCATTACCGTTGCTTATTGACCTTGGAGACCTCATCCCACATTTGGTTATTCAAGCATGGTCTGTTTCCATACACCTGTGCAGTAATTATAAGAGTAATTATAAGAGTACCTGTAAAACCACGAAGGAAAGACTGATTGTGAGTGGATGACAACAGTCTGGCTGAGACTCCATCACCCTCTTTTGCCCTCCCAAGCTTTTTATTTTTATATATTGTAATATGCTTTATAAAAATCCATTACTCTCATGCTCTAAACCAGAAGGTTTGCCTCAGTCACCACCTTGGTGTGTTACAACACAATTAAAAAGAAAGGATTAAGCAGATAGTTTGAATATATGCTTTTTCTCCTAACTAAAGGGCAGGTGGTCTCCAAAACCAGAACGAAATCAGCCTTGCAGTAAATTTAACCCAAGCCTGAAGTTAACCTGCTGGCTGCAGAAGCTGTAGCAGGTTTCCTGTATTACCCTCAGCTGTAAGCATCGACGTTGTACCATGCTAGTGCTCTCTGTGTCCTTGCACACTATTTTTTGCTGGTCAGCAAATTCCAGCTGACATCACAATTCAAAATTTGTTTGTGGTGTGACTGGGATGAATAACACTATAATCTGTCAGAGATTACCTGTAACCTCAAATCTCCTTGTCAGAAGCTGGTGACAGGTAACTGGTGGTTGTGTTTGGTCAGCAGGTGGTCTGCTAAGGTTTTTTTGGATGGTTAAGAGTTCATAATTTTCATTATTTTCTCATAACTGCCTTCAAAATCTATGAATCTTGAAAGAGAACTTCCACAGCTGAGGCAAATGAAGAGGTGCCTGAAGGAATATTCACTTTGAAAATAAAATGTCTGCATTGATTTGTTAACTTCCATGCATGGGGCAGGAAGGTCCTTTATAATTTTTAAGTGTGATTACTTTGAAGGTTTAGGGTGGCACAAATTCAAATGACACAATCACACAAATTATGAGATCACCAATTCTACATTTATTTGCGACTATTCTTGGACTCTACCTGAGAATACCCAAGCACTTAAAAAAAAAAAAAAAAAAGAAATAATTCATAATATTTTTAAAACTTGAAGCCTACTTTGTGCTTTCTCTGTATCTTATGTAACCTATGTCCTGTATTTTGACTGCCTTTCACTTTTATTTTGGCCAATATGCTTTATTTCTTATGCTTTTAGACAGATTGTTTGTCATGAGTACAAAGATGTAAACTGATTATTGGAAAAGAAACTATGATTTTGCCATGGAAACAAATACTGCCTTTTTGATTCATGGAAAACTTATATAGAAGAATTTACCTGTCAGAATAGACGAAGATGCTAAGCATATTGAAAGATTCATGTAAATCTCAGAAGCTGCAGTCCAAAGTCTTTACAGCAGACATTTCAAATTCTTTCTGAAAATATATTACAGAAAGATTTATAAGAAGAATCAGCAGATGAAGGACCAAATCTTACAAAGATAAAGCATCAGCTTTGAGCTCAAACAAACACGTTTGTGAACACACACAAATACTCAAACAAAAGTATATTTGAAATAAGACATAAGTAACCTCTATCTGTGGCCAAAATTACAATCCTATAATTTTTGTTTATTGCTTTCTGCTGTTGAAAATACACAATATCTGCAGCTGCTTATGTTTGGCTTTCTTTAGTATTTCCCATTTCTCTACATTTCTGCTTCTTAGCATGTCTAGAAATGCCTCAGCATTAACAGGTGTGAGCAAGTTAGAATGTAGCTAACAAAAAACCTATTAATGTTCCTCTAAACATCTGAGGACTTGCTGAGGTAAAAACAGTCTTAGATCTGTTAACATATATCTACAAGAGAAGGTTTGTCACAGCAGATTTTTTTATCACAGGCACAGGAGGAGAAAAAACTCTCCCTTCCTCCATTTATATATATATATATTTTTAGAGCAGTTATTAGGGTATGGGAAACCTAGGTTCATTTCCTTCCCGTACATAGCATGGTGTTGAAGGGATTCTACTGCTCATTGTGCTCCCTGAAAAATGCCTGAAGCACTACACACAGCAGACTGGAAAACAACACTTGCTGACACTGTCCCATTTTGCAGAAACTTAAATATTTCTAGACTGAAAAATGAATCCTCTAAGGTTGCTGTTCAGTGCTCATGGGAGAAGAAGACTACTGTGTTCCTATGGCAATACTTTATTCTGCGAAAGGTTTGAATGAGTTATTGAAAGGACTGCAACTGAGTCCATCCTTTTTCCAGAGGGTTTCCTGAAAACTTAACACAAAAGGTTCCTATGCACTCTGGATCAGCAGGGGTTCAGTGTGGAGTAGTTCTTGGTGGACTAGTGCCAACAGAAGGGGAGTACAACCCACCTCACCAACCCTGCCCCCTCCTTAACACAAAACATATACAATTAAACCCTAGACAGAAATATGAGTGTGAGACAGTGGAGAGGAAGGAAACAAGCTTGGCTTTTCCATATATGAAGTACTGAACTTGGTATTATAGAGGAGGGAGTGTAGGAAAAAGGGGCCAGGACTCTAACAGCTTTTCATCCTCCAACAAACTGTAAAATAAAAGATTCCAGCTTATTTCAAGTTTGTATGGACTATTCTAAGGAGAATGGGATATGATATAGGATCAAGACCTTTATGTTACCCTGAGTTAGCCATCAAGGACATAGAGTGGAATTCAAGATATATCCTCATTTTTTAGTATTTTCCAGCTGACTACTACTGATGTGCAACCTTGGAGACTGCAATCTCAACATCCTGGGATGCCCCGTTCTCACACACACTGCTTAAGGAATACATGGTTGTGAGTGCTGCTACAATGCCAGCTAAAAAGGAGATGTTTCAATGATGTCTGTAATAGCAGCTATACTCCTATTTTCAATCTAGTCTTTCACTGTGAATCAAGAAAGAAATCCTGTTCACAGATATTCATATCCCACTGGAGAAGAACATGATAGGGTCACGAAGATAATCAGAGGGCTGGAGCATCTTTCCTATGAAGACAGAATGAGAAAGTTGGGGTGGTTCAGCCTGGAGAAGAGAAGGCTGCAGGAAGACCTTGTAACGGCCTTCCAGTACCTAAAAGGGGCCTACAGGATAGATGGGGAGGGACTTTTTATCAGGGACATCCTGGAGGTGTTCAAGGCCAGGCTGGATGAAGCTTTGAGCAACCTGGTCTATCGGGAGGTGATTCTATGACATTCTATGATTCTATGACAACAGTGAATAGGGAAAAAAAGCAAACTGGAAATGCTTTTCCATTCCTTCATTACTATTCCTAGACTTAGAGATTTAAAAACAAATCCACGCACACACCTTTCAAGTAGACCAGTAATTTCATATAGCAATTGTTTCCGAACTCTGACAGATAACCTAAACCTCTGAGTTACAGGCAGTATAAGCATGTTGGTGTTCCTTGGGAGCACACAAGGTTTTGTGCTGTTGGGAATTCCTGGATTACAATGGGTTAATCTAAATATGAAGGTAGATTCTTAAGTGACAACAATTTATACAATTGTGTTTCTATGAGCCTGTGTCTGCTATCTGTGACCTACCTCCCATCTTATTTATGGTCACTGGTAGACAAAATTCCAATTTGCCACAAAGATCAAAGTTTTTCGACATCATATTTTTTAAGATGAATGTAAGTATAATGTTCAATGTTTCCACAGAAGTTCAGTACTAACAACTGTTTGGACCAAAAGGGTATTAAGCAGGGACACTTAGGTTAACAGCCCTGTAGCTATCAGCATTTTGTAGTACACTGTTCAATATAATCAAGTCATCTTGGGGCTGACCACCACAACTGTGCCACTTGGAGTTAGGTTTAACAGAGGCAGATGCAATTTACAACAAGCAGCCTAAAACTAATGAGTCTGTTAAACGTTTACCAGGATGCCAAAGGCAGAAATCCTTTATCCAGCTCCCAACATTTTAAAATGGGAATTCTAACTAAGAGGAGAGCCTGGAAACTTGCCAAAATATGATATTCCTCCTCCATTGGAGTTTAAGAAGTAACGGTGATCAGCTCTTTTCCTTAGCTTACATATTTTAATTATTATTGTTTTCAATGGGTCAAAAATCATTTCAGTGACCCTAGGTTAGAGAGGGATATTACATGTGAATTTATGCTGTCAGACTCCATCCATGGGATGGAGTAGTGTTAATCCACTAATACAAAATTTTTCAGTCATTATGCTGAGGCTGGAAGACTACATCTGATCATAACTGACACAGTGGCTAAGGAATTCCAAGCACCAGGAGAGTTCTAATGCCTTCATGCCACCATGGAATGAAGAAAGTCAAGCAGGGAAATTGATGTAACAATTGGCTACTTAAATCATAATAATCCCAGGGGAGAAGTAACAAACATACAAATATCCACATCAAAACCACGGAATACTAAAGCAGAAGAATTAAAGACTAGAAACAGAATTAATACTGATAAACAACCTATGAAGGAAGACAGATCTTATCAGACACATCTGATTTACTCTTTGACAGAACAAGTGCAACTAATAATTTATGAAGAGTGATTTTCAAAAACATTGGGCCATCGACTTTGGGGTGGTTATCCAAAGAAACAGATACCCCAAGAAAGTTGGGGTATCTCTAATTGTTTTAAACTCTAATTGTTTTAAAAGCAGTTTCTCAGCAACAATTTTTCTTCATTTTATTATCCTGTGTTTGACCTCAAGTTTTTTGTTTTTTCTCAGAAACTTAAATGTCATGCTGGCTTGTTAGACTTCCAGCTTCTGTAGTATGTCAAGTGTATGGGTATAAGATTAGATAAAAATTGACATTTTGCTAACCTATTTGTTGGGTGGTGACCAAACACTTATATTTTATTTTTAACAATTATCTGCCTATCTCTTCCCACTGTTTTTACTTTTCCTTATTCTGGTTATCTTTTATTACAGTCTGTGTTTCTCTTGTTTTGTCATGCTCAGTTTCATGTGTTGGGTTCTTTCCTACTTTTCTCTTGCTCTCCCTTCACCTTTCTTTCTGGTCTGTTGTGCCCATTTTTTTTCAATCAGGGCACCTCCTATTACTATAATACAGTGCAAAAAATTACAACTGGTTTGGAACTTCATGAATATTTCAGACTTACACCAAACCTCGAAATGTGTTACTGGAGAAGAATAAGGCAGACTAAACCCAAATTACTATTAAAAAGCCCTGCTGTAGAAACTGAAATTGTAGATCAGCATGAACTCGTAATTACCAGTTACAAACAGGTAAAATAAGACAGATAGATCTTATTCAGATTCCTGAACAGGAAGAGTTCAAACAGCAACTTTTTAAATGTCTTATATAACCACTGAATTTTCCAGTGGCTGCACAAGAATTACACCTCACAGCAACAAGAGAAAAAACAAACCAAATGGTACCATTGGGACATAAGGTCAAATATACAAAATGTGACTAGTGCAAAGGGCTGGTTTCCATACAATCCACATTAGATAACACTGAAAAGCTTTTGTTTTGCTTAAAGATCATGTTGGTGTCATCGTTACCTCTATGACTTTTCATAGCTCACCTCTCTGAAAGAGGTGAATGTTAGAGAGCACAATGAAGTTGCAAATCCATGTTTCATTTTTATGGGTCTAAAACTACAAGGAGTAGTTTTCCTTGACTCTTCATGTTAAGTACAATTCAGTCTTAATAATTCTTGGACCTAAAGCTTCTCTACTCTTCAGAAAGGGCTCTTATCTCCCTATTACTAATTTTTGCATACAAAAAAAAAAATCAACCTGGGAAAGTTTTTTTGTTTTTTTTTAATGTGGTTGGACTCAATAATCTCAAAGGCCCCTTCCAACCACTAAGATTCTGTGATTCTGTGAAAGGGACCTGTTACTTAGGGCAACTCAGCTACTGTCTGTTTCTTAGGGTGCAGCAAGAGTAGGCTGTTCCTTAGGAGAAAGCAAGAACTCCAGGCTCAGAGAAGAGTTCAGAATGACAAGTCCTTGTGGCAATCCCTGTGGACAAGTGCACAGAAATGAGGCAGGTCTGGGATCACACCAGGAAGTTGTGTCAGAACGTCAGGATGAGGACCCAGTCTGAAGACAGTCAGCAGGGTAAGCCAAAGTCCAGTGAACTCCAGATGAGTACACAGTGACAGACAAGTCTGTGGTCAAGATGGAAAGTCTAGTGTTGGGCCAGGGCCAGGATCCAGAGCAGCAGAGTAGATGGTCAGGCTCAGGCATAGCTGCAACGCAGCTCAGGTGAGGACCAAGGGACAGAACTCTAGCATAAAGACATCTCCCAAGGCAAGGAGAGGGGACCTCTGTGCAGTCATCTTGTCTGCTTCTTCAGCACAGTCCCCATACTTAAGCTGGACATAAATGCAGTCAGCTAAGGTCTCAGAAAAAGGAGAGCATGCTCTGGGTCCTACAGTTGCAAATGTAGACAGCTTTATAGGCAGATATGAAGGACACCCCAGTTTATACAGCACAGCAGTATCAATCTAAGGATGAATAAGCATCCATATTTAGGAGCTAAGGGGCAGCATTCATGTAGTACCTAAATGTTCTTTGAACTACACAATATATCAGCTGGGAACTGAAACTGAAAATGGAGGGCTGACAATGCTGAAATTTTCAATAGAAATGTAGGTTTTGCAAGCCTGTAAATTGTCTCCTTATGAATGTGAGTGTTTAAGCACTTTAGGAGTGATTCCATTCAGCAGTCACTTACAAGAGAACATTTGTATTGATTCCTGCAGCAGATATTTCAGGAGCAGATCAGCAGGATGTGCTACCTCTACTGTTTAAAAACATAATTTATGTCAGTGGTGCAGTTGGCATATATAACTCTACAATATAGAAAGACTTTGGTAGTGTTTATCAGCATGGGAAACCAGTGAAAAATGTACCCTCAGTTGGGAAAACACTCTGACTTTGGGCTTGGGACTCCTATGAATTATCACTTGAGTCTAAGAATTGGAGAAAACATTATACTGCTAAGATTTAATCCTTTCATCTGCATTCTCTGTTTAGTCCTGTTAGTTATAACATCATTTCTATAGGGTAGTTTCAAAAATTGCATAGATTGCTGGAGATTGAGAGTAAGCACCCAAAACGCATTGTAGGGAAAAAAAAAAATCAGTCTCCCCATAAAAAAAATGACTACCAGAAAAATGAAAATATAAGAGGTTGGGAGATTGCTGCATATGATGTTTGATACACTCTTTGCCAAGGAAATTCCTGGCTGAATTTGGTAGAATCTAATCCTTCATAACTAATTTAATTATCATTGTGAATTTTTTCATTTTTCCTGCTACTTCTGGAAAATATAGTGTACAGAGTGGTGAGCCCTGGCAATGAAAAAAGGGTTAAGAAGTTCCAGGAAAGCAGAGAACAAACAGGTTAGGGTCTAAACTGAAGTGTGCAGTTCATTCAAAACGCAGAGAGGGAGGAGATAAAGAAAATTGGAGAAGAGCCAAGGAACAACAGGAAACTGCTTTCTTTCCTGTCCCCCATGAATCTTACTCATTGGAAGTGCTCCTGGACTAAGACACATGCATAAGCAGTGTTCCACAAACAAGAAGTCAGTATCTTGACCTTGACACAAAGATGTTCAAAAAGCACATTCAGACACTGGCAACAGAGCAATAACATCTAATCATTGAGATGTCTGCCTTAGTTTGCAAGGTGGGAAGTGAAAGTAGTTATGGCATACGAACAACACTGATTTTGTGTGCAAAGGAATGCTAATTTTGCTAATTTGGCATAACTGAAGAACCGCATTAAGAGCTACTGAGATAAAACAAGCAGCTAGAGAATCTCCTGGAGTAAATAGTTTAATTCTGTAGAAGGTTACTGTTTGGTTAGTGCTGATTCATAAAATCACAGAAAAGCTTAGGCTGGAAGTGACCTTCAGAGGTCATTCAGTCCAGCTCCCTGCACCAAGCAGTCCTTACCTCCAAAGCTGCATCAGGTTGTGTAGGTAGGGCCTTGTTCTGCTGGGTCAGGAAGACCTCCAAGGGCAGAGAAGCCACCAACTCTCCCATCAACCTGTTCCAGTGCTTAACCACTCTCACTATGACATTTTCCCCCCTTTTTCTTTCATTTTTATACTTAGATATGTATTTTACATAGATCTATGTATCCATTCCCCTTTTCTCTGTCCTGACAGAGGTTTCTGCCAGCCATTACACTCAGTGCAAACGTGATAATGTGTATACCCAAGTGCCAAGGAAATGAAATCTGTAGGAGAGGGTGGCTAAAGGGATAACTTACCAGCTACTCCTTTTGGAAGTCCTACAATAGAGCTTGCTCTTCTCCATGCAGTTTTGTAGGCCACATTGCTTGCTGTTGATTGCTTAAAGAAAAATATCATTGGAAGGATGAGCTGAATTGAAAAAAAATATATGCATAATACCATGTCTGTAGCAGCTATATTTACAGCAATGCCTGCATTTTAACATTTAAAGAATGACTTAATTAGGATTACTCTACCATTTCAATGTGCTTTCTTCACAAGAATAGTTACTCAAGATGAAAGCCTTGTGATCAGAAAGAGAAATGACCTTTTAAATGACATAGACAAAATCTTTCAGAAAGGCAGGACAAGATAAATTCTGTTTCCTTACTTTATCTAAAAATTGAAACATTCATAATTTGAAACAATTGTGTGTATATCACCCATCTATAGTTTATGAAGGGACAACTGCATGGATTTAGCCATGTCAAACAAACAAGTGGGTGAACTTTTAAACATATTTAATTTAAGGACTGTAGGCACCACCTTCTGTTCTGCTACAGTATGTTTTTCTCCTTCCTTTTCCCCCAAAATCTGCTGTCCCCTTTCCCTATCCCAAACAAAAAAAGAAGTTGTTTAAAGTAGTATTATAACATACTTGTGCACTGACAGCCTCACTTGCCTGCAAAACCACAGCAGACCCACAGAGGTGCACATGCACTTCCTTGGGCAGCAAAACAAGGGAAAACACATGAGTGTCTCAGTCTGCTGACAAACCAGCATACCTTCAGTCTGGAAGGTATAGGCAGGCATCATTTTGGCTGGCTGCTCAGAGACATGCTTATTCTGGCTGGTCAGCCAGCTAAGAATCGCACTTCCCTTCTCAGCTGATGATGGGTCAAACAGCATAAATTATCTGTCACCTCAAGGTATTGCTTATTGAGCTATAATCTGCATGTGGGTCATACATCCTACGCAAATGATTCCATCAGCTGTCTGGTGTGGCTCAAATCACAGAACTCTCTTGCCTTTGTTCTTGTTTTAAATGGAATTTTTAAAATACATTATTGGTTTCATTTATTTTCTTTTTGAGACAAATATGAAACAAAAGTTTCTCCACAGCTGGAGGTAGACTGATGCAATAAGAACTATACTGAGGAATTAGCATAAGGGTATCTGTTAATCACTGCAGGGATTGTCAGTCTTGCAGACACATGAAGACTGTATTTTCACAGGAACATTTCTCTAAGGATCTACTACTGTCACTACAATAATAATACACATACAGTTGCTTATAAGCAGCGTATGTCCAAGGTATAAGGTACTTTTAATGAGTAACCTGTCTTCCTTTGTTTACTAGATTGACAAATCTGATATCAGCTTATTCTAGAGTTTTGTTCAGAAAAAAACCTATTTCCAAAGTAGCTTTGAACATATAGGTAAGCTGTTTTGCCATTATTCCCAGTGTTTTGCAACTGCATTGCTGCTGATTTGGATGTGTCTTGCACCTGACCAGATCAAAATGAACTCAGGATGAGATTCTGTAAGGTCATGTGTATTTGGAACTGACTGAGCCAGGTATCCTAAAACCCTCTTGGCTACCACAATTGACTGTGGTTTGGAATCCCTTATTACAGCATAATTTGGATTTACATCACATGTAAAACACAAGGTGATGGTGACATCAGCCAGCTTCAGCTCTAGAATACATGCAGATTAATGCTTCCTTTTAGATCAGATGGGCTGAAAATCCAGGAAGAAATTTGCATAAGAAGAGAACAAAAAAAGCAATGCTAAAATGGAGCAGAATATTTTAGCCTATCAATAAGAATTTCAGTTGGTTGTTTGAAGAGTTTCAGAAGGTTTTTTAGGCAATTCATAGATGCAGGATTATGAGTGCAGTCACAGCCCTAAATCCATGACCAGTCTCACTTGGGACCTGCACCCACTCAAGGTCTGCAGATTGGTCCAGGTACTCTATTTAGTTTCAGGCTTGGCCCTTCAATCTTAGACTGAGCTATGTTGCTTTTGTAGGTAAAAAGCATAACTTTAAGCATTTAAAATTTATTTAAGTTAAATTGCTAATGCTTACAGGCTGCAGATAATTAGTTGGGCATGACTGTCTGAAAATGAACTTTTGAATTCTGAGATGGGAACCTGCTAGGTGCAACTCATACAAGCTGGTTGTAAATTTTGGTAACTGAACTAAACCAAAGTACTACAACTGAACTAAACTAAAGTAGCCACATAAAGGTTGTGGATGTTATTTACCTGGACTTTATCAAGGCCTTTAATACAGTCTCCCACAGTATCCTCCTGGAGAAACTGGCTGCCCATGGCTTAGATGGGTATACTCTCCACTGGGTTAAAAACTGGCTGGAGGGCCGGGCCCAGAGAGTGGTGGTTAATGGTGTTAAATCCAGTTGGTGGCTGGTCATGAGTGGTGTCCCACAGGGCTCGGTACTGGGGCCAGTTCTCTTCTAACATCATCTTCATTTCGATTGTGTTTGTGTAATACCTAACATAAAGGGAACATATCATCATTTGAAGCATCTAGTGCTAGTACTATTATTATAACTATTATTACATTGTAACTTTTATCAATGAAGATTTACAACCTAGACTGCCAAATGCAAGCAGCAGATGAGGAGGCTGTAATTCAGTTCAGACAACTATTTCACAAATTAGTTCCTTTCTAGCATCCCAGGTGTAACAAATCTATTTTTCACTTTCGCTTTTCTTTTAATTCCTACTAAGCCTGATTCCTCTTAGGAAACTGGAGGAAAAAAAAAGAAGAAGGTTTAATGCCTTTAAGAATGTTTCTTACAAAGACATAAATAGTTATGTTAAATAGCATTTTGGTATTCTTTTATAGTGTATTTATCCCATTCCTGCATTAATAATGAGTTTGTTTGTCAAAACAAGTCTTTTCTATCCTCCCTCATGCCAATAATACAGTTCAGAAAATAAAGCTATTGCATTTCTCTTGAGACATGTACAACACGGTTAACACAAAGAAAGAATGGAAAGTTCACCAGGCTTTGGCTTCATCACATAATTAAAATTAAAGACTAATTTTTTAATATAAACCCACAAGGCTATTAGCAAAGTAAACTATGTTGATAAATGTAGTAAGAAGAAATTTTATTATAAAACTAAATGCTCAGCTTGAAAATGCATAACGGGCAATGAACAGGTAGTGAACCAATTTAAAAGACACTCCTCCCCCTTGCCCCTAGTATTTGAAATATTATCTACCTATTTTATGCCCCTTCGTGGAAGCAGTAATTTCCTCCTAATCCATGCAAGACACTGGTCAGCTTCATAAAATGACTGCACAGCAAAACTGAAAAGGGATTTGAATCCTGAAGTGAATTTGAGAAGTCTCAAGAAAAGCCAAGGGAGCTACTCAAGATTTAAGAATTGAGTTGAATTTTTCCCCAACTTGAAGTTTTTTTCCTCACATTGATTATGATTTTTGAACTAATGATCATCAGAAGCAGCCAAACTTTTAAAAATCCGACTCTGGAATTGAGGTCTTTCTGCTGAACACAACACTAAATTTCTCCTCTATTTTATTTTCCCACGTAAACAAGTAATTTTTTTCAAAACTGGTTGTCAAAAGTATAGTCTCATTTTTATATCCAGTCTCCTTACTCTATTTGCATAAAAGTTAACAGGCAGCCCCTGCTGGCTTTGTGACAGCTCATAAACCCACACAGGCAAGGAGCATGCACTTCTAGCATATACACCATCTCACCAGCTTGATTTTCCCACTCTTACACTATTTCTGTCCCATTCCTAAACACTGAACAACTGAGAAGGGAGCTCCTGGCATCTGGATAGGCTCACACAGGGACTGTGAAACACAGTAAAATAGATCAAATGGCTAAAACCCAAGAGCACCAAGTACTTGACAACTACCTGATTAAGATGACCTGCATGAGTCATTTACTTGCACAGAAGCATTAATTCCTGGGATCAGAGACCCTACATAAACAGCCAGGGTCTGTTGCTGTTAGACACTCATAGTAGCCACAGATTGGGAAATTCTGAAGACTTGATGAGAAACACAAAATATTTTTAGGATAGTAAAATCTCACCCTGGAAGTCACTCTGTTTTTCTTGGCCTATATTTCTTTTTTCTGTACTCCAATATAATTTATTTTTTTTTAGCATTTTAAATCTTCCTAGGGCTTTATTTTAGGACATTATCACAGTTCCCGCAACTTCCCTAAAATCCTTCATGAAGCATGACTGATGTTTCTCCTCATTCATGATTACCAGGCATGTACATGTGGGAAAAAATCCTGCCTGATGCTCGTAAAGTCATGCATATCATTCATGTGATCCCCAGCAACGTCAGGCTTTATCAAACTTCAGCCATATAGTCCCCTGTGGGAAGTTCCCTTAGAAATTATACAGAAACAGGGACAATAATCTCCTCTGAACAGATTTTCCATCATTTATATATCTGTGATATAAGGTCAGATATGGCTTTTAATCTTCAAGCAGTTTGACTTAACTCATGGGATTCCACAACTGAGAGCCCTTTCTCTCTACTGCATCACTTCAATATTTGAAGCACAAAACCCTTTTGAAGTTAGGATGCTTTTGGTTCTGCCTTTGCTTATCAAGGGACCTCATTAGTGTCAGTCTTCTAAGTTATCAACAGGCAAAAAGAAGCTCCACATGACTGTACTCTATTTTTTGGCACACTGCATAGTATGTTTGTTATATAAGGAAGATGCTTCCTAGCTTGAACCAATATGATTACAGAATCTTTACTTTGGCACAGCTGCATTCATACTGGAATTTGAAGCCTAAAATTCTTAGCACAAACAAGATGGGGGAGCATGATGTTTCCTCTGGGCTTTCACACGAGTTAGAGTCTTACACAAAAAGTAACCAGCAGAAGTAGAGAATAGCCAAGACTCTGTAAGGTAAAGTCCAAATCCACATTCCTTTTACCATTCATCCTGCCTTGTCAATACTCAGAAGTACAAAAAGAAGAGACTGATCAATTGTGTACCTTGAAATCAAATATAATTTTGTACAACTGCCTTCAGCCACCAGGCAGGCTCAGGTGTGGCAATCAGTGCCCTCTTCACCAGAAAAGTAGAAGCTCTCAATTTTTAATTAGACATCCATGGTTCTTAGGGTCCTGCTTGCAAATAACTAACCAAAACACTGCACAGGCAGAACTTTACCTAGTTCCTAACCCCCAAAAAAGCAGTCTTCTCAGAATCAATAGATAATTGAAATAATGAGTAATACAATCAGAAATTCAGAAATAAAATATTTAAAAGACTTGAATCTAAGCTTTTTGCTGTTTTAATGGAGGAGCTAACATATATCTTATTACATTATTTTATTGTCTGCACCTTGCTCTGCAATATCCCATAAATGTGAAGAAATACTACCAATAGTAATCTTACAAAAATTAATCCTCCCTCTTCTCTCCAAAATTCCTTTTCAACAAAAGTAGACCAGACTCCTTGAGATCACCTGGGGCCCTTCATTGCCTTAAGCCCACCTGTGGTAGCCTACATTCTCATAGCAAATCTGACACCCCTCCATCTGGCCACATTGCCACATCCATTTCCCAGTTTCCCATCCCACCCCTATGTGCCCTGAAACAGCCTAGTGATGTCCTGCAGCAATTAAGTCTCTCTACATTAAGGTCCCAATGATCCCCGATCTCTGTGAGGTCACACTTTGCTGGGAGGAGAGGCTACTGCCAGGACTCTCTGATAGATCTTAATGGCCCTGACCAGCCTCACCTGAAACCTTCATCCACATACCCTTTCCACTGGGCCCAGAAGACTTATTTAAGGTTAGTCCTGGGCTGCTAGTGCCTGCCTGATCTCTGTTGTGGAGGTGCTATTCTCAGATAAGTTACAGTTGTGCTTGGCTTTGAACCCCAAAACTCTGGCTCATGGCATGCAGGCTGACTTCTCAGTATGGACTCTGACCTGCCTTGTCATCATGGTCCTCTCTGATGATCATTGAACTATGTCTGGCCTTGGTTGCTAACACTAGATCTGACTTGCAGATTGACTTTTTGGCTTGACCTTGGCCCTGCCTCATTACTATTCATTTGCCTGAGGATCTGGACTCTTGGCTGAGTTTGGCAGCCATCTGTTTTCCTTGATTGCTTTGTTGGGTACGGTGGGACTGGGCATTATTTCAGAATAAGCTAGCTCTACTTCTGTATGGTAGTACATGTTACAACTTCATTAAAAAACTTTCCATGATGCTGTCAAGATAAAGTTAAGGAAAAAAAATATAACATAAAGATAGAGAAGTGAAGGATAGACACAGCTTATTGGAAAGCTATATTCATGGTTTAATATCAGATTGGTCACTCCAGTGACCCCTGCTCTGCTGACCATGTTTTCCTGTCCTTGAGGGTGCAATTGGCCTTTGCTGCTTCCTGATAGGCAGAAGTCTCACTTGCATTGCCCAGCTACTCTGAATGTACAGATCTCGGTTTTTACCTGATTTCAAGTCACTTCATTGTCTCATCACTGCTATCTTCAATTATGATCTTTTTCTCCAAATTACTTGAAACTAACTTCTAGTGTGGTATTTCTGCAATTACATTGATTCAGTCAAGCCAATTATGAATACACTGAATAGGTCCTTACGTGAGGAAAAGTTTCTGTAGCACCTTGCATGATATATCTCTTCCAATCTGATATTAAACCATGAATATAGCTTTCCAATAAGCTGTGTCTATCCTTCACTTCTCTATCTTTATGTTATTTTTTTTTTTCCTTAACTTTATCTTGACAGCATCATGGAAAGTTTTTTAATGAAGTTGTAACATGTACTACCATACAGAAGTAGAGCTAGCTTATTCTGAAATAATTCATTATTGAAAATGTCACGTCATTATTTTTCACTGTGTTACATTCTAGTTACTTACAAAACTACTTATGAGTTCCAGCAGCTTTTTGGGAACCAAATTCAGATTGTCTGGTGGCAGCTCACCTGTGTACACCACCAAAAAATAATATTGCTATAGCTATTCTTTCAGAACGCCATTCATCCATTTAACAGCTCTCAGAGATAACTGCACCTAAGACTTTTGGACCAAATCATCAAAGTGTCAGAAGCTGAATTTAATTTGTTTATGCCTAGTTGAAATCATCTAAGTACATTGCAGCCTCTTCTCTTTCTACTCTAGACTGAACCTTTATTGGTTATATTAACCTAAATTATACTTTTTGTTAGAGATTCACACAGAAGTGATCTCAAACACACTTAAATACTGGCCTTCTTAAATACTGGATTTCCACTTTTCTTTATCTTTTTATCTAACTCTGTCTTATCTTTTCTGACTCTGTTCATAACCTCTTGTGCTTATTCTTTCTTCTCAACTTTAGTGATTTCAGTAGGATTTCTGCTTTTATTTTATATCTTGCTATAAAACCTCTTTTTCTGGGGCTCTAAGTTTCACATCTGCCAGCAATGGTTGATGGTCCACAGCAAGACAAGGGTGCAAGGAATTGAACTGAAATGGCACCAGTCTGGTGAAGTCCCTCTTCCAACAATTCTGTTCCTCGGGCATTTAAGCATCCCACAGAAAACTGGTACACAGCTTCAGTGTAAGCCCAGGGCTTTCCTAAAGCAACCTTTATAAAAACTTGGAAATAAATCTTAGAAATAATCAGACCTGAGTTTAAAAGAAAATCACTACTTTTCCTTTTTTTAAAAACTGTACTTTAGGAAAGCAACATAGAATGCAGAAAAGCAGGATATTTTCTTCCTTATCGCTATAAAACTCCCTCTTTTTCTTATTTATATTTAAACTGAAAGTTCAAACTACTTTGGTATCTTTCTATTTAGAGGAATTGCTTATCTTCTGTTCAGATTTCATATATTCCATGACTTCCCCAGTTCTGAATCATCAAAATCCTTTCCTAGATTGTTTTCATACAGAAGCAAAATGTAAACAATGATTAATTATTACTCATAGGGTGTTACATGCTTCAGTGTCATGAGTTGTGATTTTTTTCTCTTTTATTTGTTAGAGGTGAGCCTAACAGTGCAATCTAGCCATCTACCATTAACTCTCAGAATATCTGGTGGTACTAAAGGTGCTCCAAGTTCTTTAAAACAATCTATTACCTTATCCTTTCCTCTGGCCCTGAGTCACGTTCTTTGGGTTAGACACTGCTCTCTATGAGAGATGTTTATACTTTGTTCTGGTTAGACAAACTTATTATAATAAAAGTTCAACATTTAATTCTAGCTAATATTTGCTAAAATACTTATCACAGATTAAGGTGTGGCTACACATAATGCTGATTAAACAGCTTCAAAATGTACCTAAAGTTTTCCAAGAGCCTAAATACAATATATACCACACAGTTATGACTACTACTTCCAACTTTAATAGGGGAGACATACCACTTGCACAAAGAATGTGGGGGGTTGGTGGGTTTTTCTGGATTGGTCTTTTTCCTACATTACAAAGAGTATAAAATAGCTACGTATACAGATGTTTTAACAGTTTTGAAAAATTATAATACCTCTAGAAATGCTATATTTTCCTATGATGTTCTGACCATTTCTCATTATCATTACTGAAATTCAGGGCTCAAGTGGCAAGGTAGATTTAAACGATGATTCCTCTACCCAAACAGGCACATAGTGCCTAAAAGAGGTCCTGAACCTGAAATCCATAATGATTGATCTGCAGCAGGAACATTCTGCATTTTGTCTTCACAAAAGACAAGTATTGAAACAACTTATTTAACAAAACTGACACTGGAACCAAATCAGAGACTTAGACCACAAAAAAGAAGAGAAACAACAAAAGGTATTTTTTTGAAACTAGGACTCATTGTGTAAGTTGTGAAATTGAATACAGGATAACCAATAGCTGAATGATAATTATGACCTCAGTTACACAGTCATAGTATGGGAGAACAGGGTTACACCTCTTTCAAATAATCATTTTAAATACATTAATTATGCAAGAGGAATTTCAATTCCTAAAATGTCAAATGGAATTTCAATTCCTAAAATGTCAAATAGTAAGAAATCATTTGGGGAACTAAATGACTTCTTTGCAAATGTCAAATTACTAAAAACAACACAACCTTTTTCAGAAACCTTCTACTAGCCAACTCACTTGACCTGATAAAGATACTGGTTCAGGAAAAAAGTCTCTCAGCTGGTAGTTAAAAATAGATAATTGCTAGCAAAATATGCAGCTTTTCCTACACCAAATGTTTTTGACTATTCATGCAGAAGGCAATGTGTGTTCATTCAGAGGAAGACCATTTGGAAGAATTAGTGATGTGAGAAAAAAATATGGTACTTTTGACTTCACAGTCTACTGTAACAGTGTTCTAATGGGAAAACAAGAAAAGTTCTCACCAAAGTAGTATTTTATATTAAACAGAATGAGTTCACTAGGCTGTATCAAAGAGTCAGCTCTGATTTTATTTATTCCTTATCACTTTAAAACAGATATTGCATATATCTACAGAATTTAATTCAATAAACTAAGTAATGTCATGGTTTAAATTTATTACAATTTAAATTTTAGTTTAAATTTATTTAAACTACAATAAATTAAGTAGTTTAATCTTCACTGCTTATGTGTTGTTCTGTTTATAGAGCTATTGAATTTTTCTTGAACTTTGGTCTTCCATATCACACAATATGTCTGCATTGGCAATGGAGACTATCCAGATTATAGTATGAGTGTGAAGGGGCACAAAGGAGAGCAAAATTAAATCATCCAGCATTTATTCTATTGCTCCATTCTTAAGCAGTGAAAGGCAAAAGACTCTCTGCTGAAAAGTTTCTGTATAGAAGTTTCCATGGACTTTTGCACATTCTTGTCAGACCAATAGGAATAGGGATGTTTTGCTAATTTTGTGTATGAATGTGATTTGATTTTAAGGGGTAAATTTAAGAATTTCAGAATCTGAACTACATGGGTACAGAAAGGCATTATTTTCCTCATCTTTACATCAGCTCATTTAATTATTTTAAAGAAACATAGAAAGGAAACCTACTAAATAGGAACAGATGAATGATATAACTCTAGCTATCAACAGCAATGTATTTGTTTAATAGTTCTTATTTTCCTCTGTTAATCTCTCAAATTTCAGATTAATAGTGTTGTTTGTTTTGCGATGTGATTATAATTGTAATACGACTCAGATATCAGAAGTTACTGACTCAAGTATCACAGTTAGTCCCTATTTTTTAGCACATCAAATCTATCCAAGTAATATGTACAGATACTTGTCTAGCCTTTTCTTATTAACTTACAGTGAAAGAGATTCCAATACTTTTCTACAGTCCTTATGCAAGCTAGTTGTGTCTTAATAATGAGTTTTACCTCTATCTAGTCTTAGTGTTTCTGCTGGTAAACCTTACTTTCCATAACCATAGAGAAAGGTTCTTGTGATCTCTTTGTAATGCCCTACACCAACAAAAGAACAAATCCAGTTTCTTTTGTCATCTTGGTCTTGCACCTGAGGTATATTTGTGTGAAAATAAGTTTTAAACCTAGGTACAGTACTTCAACCCAGCTTCTCCCAACACCAAACAGACCAGAAAATAGGTGGGTTCGGAGGTCACTGCAGCTTTCAGACTTGGAGGAATTGCTCTAAAAGGTAGAGAAGTCCCCCCAGTCAGACCACTGACATATATTATGCCTCTGGAGCTCAATGCTAAAATGGTGATGAGCGAGACTTCTAGCAGAATTTTGACACTAACATATCTTCATGACACTTACCTGGCTGGAATCAGGAGCAACAATAAAGAAGATTGTCAACTATGAGAGGGATAGGGCCCCAAAAGTCTGTGAAAGTGTTGATTTTTCCCTGGCAGACGTCTTTTAGGATGTCCAGCAATGAGGACCTCAAAGTCATATTAGAGACTACAGTGTCTCCTGGACTCTTCTAAGAAGTGATTCCAGGAGTAAGAGTGTCCACACAAGCTCAGATATACAGGGTTTCTGAGGTTTACAATTCCCTTTTTAAATCCCCTTTAAACTGGTGTAAAATAATTAAGGTGTTTATTGATTAATTAATACAATATGAGGAAATTGACAAACAATAAAATTATCAATAATTAAATTAGCTAAATAGGATATTGCTAATATTAATTATTATACTTGTGCAGGCTATTATGTATTGCTATGAAGCTGTTTAATATTGTTGTTAAATCTAGTGAATCAGATAAAGACCTCATATTGAATTAAGATTCTATAAGTATGAAGGTGCAAGCCTATCTCTCCCCACACCAAGTCATATAACCTTAGACCTGACAAGGAACTCAGTCGGCTGTCCCAGTGAACTTGGTATTTGCCTGGTGAACTTGGTGTTTTTCCAGTCAGATTCGCTATTGTTTGTAGGCATCCACACTGCTACTGTCAACAACCTCAATAGGCAAGACACAAAGAATGATCAGATTGAAACTAAGACATAAGATAACAAGCAAGATAACAAATTTACATATTATTATCATATTTTAATTATCATATTATATATCTTATTATGACCTTCTGCACAATATGCGTGCCCATTCAACATACATCCTCAGTGGCACATCCCAAGAGCCCAGAATAACCAATAGAAAAACAATTCTCTCATTATTTTGGGTGAGCTGTAAAGACACACTAAATCTTAAAGAGCTTAAAATGTCTCAAACTGAAAGATGGACAAAACAGAGCCCAGCATAACTGCGTGCTTTATATTATACTAGATTGAGCTATGAATGCTTCACAACCAAGAAAATCTCCCTATCAATGAACAGGGAAGCTTCTCATCGATTTTTTTTGAACATAAGTCTGGGCAGGCCAGGTAAAACAAAAGAACTGTGTCCACACGGACTGTGTAGAAGATACAAAAGCTCAACACGAAATACATAGCTTTGTAGTTAAGCCTTGTGAGTGAGTAGATGCAAAGGTCTGTGCAACAGATTCCAAGGTTATTTTTGAGAGGTGTGGTGAGGTTTTTTTCATGTGTTAGTTTTTTCAATTTCTTTCTCCAGTCCACATCTATTTTTTTCTCATTGTCTCCACATTTTCTACCTTTCCTCTTGCTCATATAAGAATTCTTGCTTCCCTTAATTAAGCACTAGAAGTTCTAGGGCGAGGAGAGATCAGTAGTAGGGAGAGTGGAGTCCCCCTCTCATCCCCTCTCCTAGAATTGAGGAATTCCTCTCCCAGGAATTAAGTGCAGTTGCAGAGAAGGGTGCCCAGTACTAACTTAATTTTGCTTTGCTGTTGGTGCTGTTGGTTATGGGCTCATTGTATGGCTTGGAAACTTGAGTCATACTGCTAAAATATAGAGGAATCAAAGATACGGATTCTGACAAGAAATATGCTTTTTCAATATCTAAACATAGCAATAAAGAATAAGGTGCAAATATTGATTTGGTATATTGCTATCATTCTTTACTTAAGAATGTTCCCCGAGACAGTGATGTCAGTAGTCAATGGTATTACAGTGATACAATGGCTATTGCTGTAGCATGGACTGTAGCTGACCTGGGACTGAGACAGCCATCAACATGCTTTGAAATAAAATCGTTAGGTATCTATCCAGAGCTAAATTTAGATGATGTTCATGAGCAATCTGGAGGAATAAGTCTGGTAGAAGGACAGTTTAGTAGACTGTTCCTTATGATCCAATAAGCTGCTACTACATTTTGCCACAAAACTATTTCTTGGAGAACAGATATGTAGGGAAAAAGCCCCATACCATATGTCAGGATTCTACCCAGCAGTAGATCTTTACCTCTTCTGGCCTAGGTTTTAGTCCTGGTATTTTGTCTTTTTTTCACACTGAAATGAGAAGCATGTTTGTACTAGGTAGTTAAGAATCTAATATTTGGGTTCTTAATCCAGCAGGAGAAAAAAATGTGTTTGCTGTTCAGAAATGTAACAGAGATAAGAGCTAGTTTTTTATGTCAGGGACAAGGATATTCAAGTTAGGCTTATACTCTGTAATTTGCTTTGCCACATGGCACATTATGCAGAGTTTGTCAAGATGCCCTCATTTTTCCACTGGTAAAATCTGTATTCATTGGACATACATAAAGTAGACTGTACAAATGAGCACAAAATTTTGTTCTACAGCCCAAATGGCTTCTTCCCAGCACATGATAGGTAAATAATGTAACACTCAAAGAGCACAGTTTCCCCATGTTCACTTTAAACTTTCAGACCATGGGCTGAGGAACAAAAGGTAAATGTGCAAATAGATCTTAAGCAATGAATATGAAAAGACGCCATACCCAGTGAACCCTGTACTTGGAGAACAACATAAACAGCCAACACAAGTCGTAACATTGCAGCACTGCTTAAAACTGACTGTTCCCAGGTGTTTTCACATCACCACAGTTAATTAACCATTTCTGCATAGTATTTCATGGTTAACAAAGAGCCTTTTGAGATGTTTGGTATGCTCTCAGTATGAAAAATAGGAATAGCAGTTCCTTCTTCTTAAACCTCTGATTTTCTAGAGAAGCGCACAAAAAAAAGTTGTCAGAAAGGGCTAGAAAGTGTCAGAAAGCTTTCATCAGTCTAATGGAGCCCATAAAGGATGACAAAACACAAGATAATGATGTACTTGCAAGCCTTCATCTTTAATGATGTTGAAAATTGAGACCATTTTATTTGTACTCTTGGAAAAGTGATATGAATCCACAAAGTCAGTACTGTCAATACTGCTATTTCTCTTTAAGATAAAGGTTTTTGTTCTTTCAAAATTTTTACACAGTGTTGTTCAGCTGAAAGCAAAGCATATTCAGTGCAATTCATACAGGAACAAAGTGGACAACTGTGCTCTGTGGAAGACTCTCAGTGCAGAAGCATGAAGAACACAGATCTGAGTTTCAATGAAGAGACTGGGACCGGTTGAGCAGTCTGGGGCCAGGTTTGTAAATTGATGTGGGGGCAGAGAGGATGTGTGGAAGGCAGTGGGTAACTGAAGTCTGAAAGTGACTCAGAGCGAGGGACAGAGAATCAGGGAGACACTGTGGCAAACACCGAATTGGGAAGATCTGTAGGGGAAGAAAAAGATTGCCAAGAAAGAAAAAGCAGATGAGGATTTGCAAGGATATGAACTGGGTCTCATATATCCTCATATAAGGATATGTTGCTGGGCAACAAAAGGCAAGGTACACAGGGATGTCACAGTGCTCTTAGGTGCTGCTTCTGGTGTCCCCGACTGGGGTGCCTCTGCACAGTCCCTTTGTATTATCTTTGGTCTTTTTTGGTTGCTCCAGCCAGCTGGGATTAATACACTTAATAGGCAGGTTATTCTTCCAGGTAGAGACTGCTTTAGATAGATGATATCTCCCCATTTTAGTCCAAATCAGGAAATTTTTCATCATTCAATCACATGCTGTTATTAAGCAGACTATCCTTCCAGAGAACACGTGGTTTCCTCCACAGGTGGGATCGGAAGCAACCACCATGGTATCAGAAATGGCATGAGCTGAAACGAAAATAAGGCTCCTTTTTCTGTAGAAACCCTTATATTAGCAGTGTCGGCAGAGGTAGTTATGCGACCCGTGTGAGAAACAGATGAAACAATAGGGTGATGTTTCCAGAATGGGCTTGCTGAAGGCAAGCTTTCCAAAAAAAAAGGAAAGTTTTGCAGGATAGATGTGTGGTAGGGTCATGCAGTTTGGGGGAGCAGACAACATCTATCCTGAAGTAAAGTCCTTGAACCACAAATCACCTGCTTCTGTGATTTGACCCACTTTCATTGTACCATTTCCCACTATTCATACAGGCAGTATGTCCAAACTTTCTGGGCATTTGATATAATCTCTTCATTTACAGAAATCCTGAGCATTCACAACTTCAACTGAAGTTAGTGGGTCTTGTTCATATGTTATGTCTATTGTGCATAATGCATATATATACAAACAGTGCTGCATAATACAAAGTACTCCAATATTTGAGCACAAAATGACAACTAGATATGCAACATTACCAAATACTTTTGATAAGTAGAGTTTGTAACATATATACCTTTTTAACAAAAGGAGAAAGGAAGGGAAGGTTTATTCCCTTATTTTCGTTCTTCTTTGTGTAGTATTACATGAAAAGCTGAGTAGAAGCATATGGTTATGGCCTGTAAGAGGCTGGTAGAGATGCTCATCTCCATTTAGGGCTTTATGCTTGGGCTTGTTACTGTTTGGGATCTGGGGCAGAAACAGTTGACCAAATGAGAAAAATTAAGAAATAAAGGGAGTCAAAATGCCCCATATTTGTAAATAAACACTTAATGTGAAACCAAGCGAATAATTTTCTGACTAATTTTACATAATCTGAAATCAAACCAGTGGAAGTACAGAGATTATAAACCAGAATGTAACTGTAGGTCCCAAGTCCTCTTTTTCAACCTCCAAATAATATATCACTCAAGACAAAGACCTTCCTGAAAAGGTTGATTTTAACACTTGGAGCAAAAATATTTTATCTCTCTCATGTGAGTTTTTAAGGAATTTTTTGGTTTTGTGGCCTCTATTTTTCATTCTTGCTCATGTATATTTCCATTATGGTATAATACAGTCAGATTAAAAAAATAATAATAACTTTGTCAGATTCTTGTGCTGCTGCTTTCTCTGCAAATCCTATCATTTTTAGTGAGTTTTAGTCTGCTTTGGCCGAATATGGAACAAGATAAAGGCACTGACTGAAGGCAGACTGAAAAGGAGCAGATGAAGATAGAGGCAGCGTTTTCCTGAAAGCATACTTCTCGTAGATATAGAAAGCTGTCTGCAAGAAGTTGTTAAAATGCTCCTAAATATTGATGTGAGGAAACGTAGCAGCGATGAGATTAGGAGGCTGGCTTTAAAGCATAAGTTTGCAGCTAGAAGACAACCATGACTCACACATCTGTGCTGTCCTCAATGAATTTAGCATTGTAATCAACAGTATATACATTTGTCTCTTTTCCTTCAAGTAAACCAGAAAAGGTTTAGTCACATTTTCCATTCACCTGCTTTTCAAATTCTGTAAGACCAGTATGTCCCACAGTTATTTTAGATTCAGGAGAACTTCCTCAAAATTCATATTAAAGTAGATTCCCAGTGACTGCCGTATGGGAACATATTTTCTGCCTTGTCTGGGCTTCTGTGTGCAACTTTTAATTAAAATGTAGAGTAGATGACTAAAATCCTACATTCCTTCTATATTGATGCATTCTTAATAGATAAATCCAAATAACACTATTGCGTGTTTTAATCCTAATTTCATAAGGAAGTTTATGTGAGTGAGTTTTCTGTTTCTAATTCAGCCCTAAAAGCTTTTGGATCCTTTCTAAACTTGACTTGACAGGATGGTAGAGATTCTAAAGACACGCAGCTGCTGCAAGCATCGTGAGCCTTGAGGAGGAATGAGCAGAGAGGAACTGGCAGCAGAGCCAGAGCCTGACCCTTCATGGCAGAGGGACCTGCAGCTGTCTGTACAGCTGGGTCTGATGGACATGGGAAAGAACAACAGCAAATATGTTGCTTCCTGCTTTTCTGATGGCCAAGGGCAATGGATAGGACTGAGAGCACTCTCTGGGCAATGGGTGGTAGCACTACAGCTGGAGAAAGGGGAGATTGTGATGGGTGGTGGTGAGGGTGCTGTCTGTCAGGACAGGAGAGGAATGCAGCATGGTAACCTTGGGATAACTGCAGGATATGGGATGCATCTCTGCAGGAAAATAGGCTTTTGATTGATGTGTCACTTTAGGGAAAAATGTGTTTAAAAACTTTTGTTTGAGAGGAATAAATTACATTTTATATTCATAAAATCACTGAAACTCTATGTAACCATCTGTGTTTTCCCTTGTTTTTTATTGATTAGACTTCTTTCTCTAATCAAAATAGAAACCAAATTAGGAGCTTGAATTTCCAGAAGTTGACTAATTTGTCATTTTGCTTGAAAAATTATTCCTAACCCTCTGAATCTTCTTTTTTTTCTTTCTTTTTTAACCAACTTAAGATCTGTTTAATTTATTGTCATTTCACTGATGATATACTGGTGAAAAATTACTACAGTCTGCCTGCCATATCAGTTCTGAACAGGTACAGGGGATTGATTTCTGCTTCCAAATTTGCTTGAAAGTGTGTACGTTAATAAAACATTTACTGATGATGATCAGTTCACCGTCCAGTATCGAGCTTCATGCAGAAGTTCCTTGCTAACAGCGTAAATATTTGAATAATGTTAAATGTTACATTTGATTCTTACTCATTGCCTGTAGTGGGATATAATCAGCAGGATTGTTTGGATCCAGGACAGAGCTTGTTAAAGTGTATTAGCTTTCACACTCTAAAACACATTACCAGTAAAAGTAACACATTTGTATGCTACAAGGCATAAAGTTTTTGTTTGCTTTGTACCTCAGTGACTACTTTCCTGGTTTGTAGTAATAGGGCAGGTAAATCCTCTTGAGATGATGAATACTTAAAATTAAAGCTCTAGAATACTATTTAAAAGATTTGTTTCTGCTCTTGAATTTGCCACAGCTTCTGCATTTGACCTTTGGGCAAGTTAATTAGGGCTTTGCTTTGTGTGTTTAATTCGCTGTCTGGGAAGTGGTGATAATGTTATACATGGCTAGAAGGAGGTAAAATCATTCATGTTTGTAATGAATTGAAATATCGTGGTAATAAAAGACAGAGGAAAGTGAGCAAATATGTAGACCTACTTTGCTCCCAAAGCTTCTTATCTTTTCTGCTGTTTCTGCTTGAAACACAACTATTTTCTTTCCCTACCAACCTAGTGTTTAGGGGCACCAGTATGTGCTTCTGGTGAAAATCCCACAGTAAATATACAGAGTTGTCTGTAGTCTAGCTCTTGCTCCAGGTAGGGTTGACTTCAAAGCTACAGGGAGCTGCTCAGGAGTTTGTCCAGGCATGTTTTGAAAATCTGCGAGGATGGTGACTCCCCATCCTCTCTGGACAACCTACGGCAGTGCTCAGACACTTCTGTGAGGTTAATTTTTTCCTTTTCTCCACTTGTAATTTTCCTTCTTCAGTCTGAGTTTTGTCTCTGCTCCTGCCTTCATGCACATCTGAGAAGAGCCTATAACATTTTCTCTACAACGCCCCTTTGAGCATAAGAACACAGCAATCAAATCCTCTCAAGCCTTCCCTTCTTTTTTAAGCTATCCATTTAGGCTTTCAGAGAAATTTGGGGGAGGGAGAGAGGGCACTTTTAGATTTGGGGTTTTTTTTAGCTCTGATGAAATAAACTGCATTGAAATTTAACAACAATTTAAAATTATCTGCAAGCGAGAATTTTTTTCCAGAATTCTGGAAAGAAGTAACCTCATTGTGAATCTTAATTTTTAAAAAGTGGTGTATATTAATCACAACAAGGTCATATAAGTTTCTCAGAGTCCAACCTAGTACTTGGGATGGTTACATTAACATTAGATTTCTATACTGAAGTCTGAAAATTCTACTCAGTTATAAATAAATAATCTCAAGAAAGGGAGTGTCAGGCTGACAGCCAGCAAAGTGACACCTGTGAGACCTTACACTAAACTGACCTGCTAACCTGGAGCTTAGAGAATAGGCAGACTATCCCTAAATTCTCCCATACCTCTTCCTCCTCTTCTTCAGTGACAGAGTAGGCACAATGGAGGGACACAAAGCCTCATGAATTTGTGGAGATGTTTACAGTAACCCTTGAAAACATATTTCCAAAACCTTTCACTTCAAATTCAATTTTCCTAATTACTGTTGCACCTTGCCTCTATTGAGGCTATATTCATTAATGTTTCTTAAACAAATTTTTGCATAAGATAGGTATGAAATGCAGACCCTGGAGAAAGAAGAGGTTCAGTCACCAAACATAAAGGAGGAAGGAAGTTTTCACCTTATACTGAGTCAAGGAGTTGTTAATAGCCTAAAGAAATACAGACATGTTACCTAGTCTGCCAAAATAACATTTGTAACCCTTAAGATACAAAGCAGTCCTTAATTTAATGAGAATGTCTCCTCTCTCTTCAATAGCTTAGAAAATTTACTTTTGAATAAAAAGACCGAAAAATCTCTTCAGGACTACTGGAGAGAGACTGCTCATAAAGTTAAGGAGCTCCACAGCTAAGATCTTCCTTCTGATGCAGCCTAAAATGTACGAAGATTACATGTATGATGAATCACCTTAAGAAAACATCTGCAATTTTTTGGGTGAATACAGGAGGTAGAACAGCCACCTTTTTGCATAAGAAAATGAAATATGTTTTTTTCTTTCCTTTCCTCAGGGATGTCATGTAAATATTCTGACTTCCCAGTCTATTGCAGTTGTTCTAAATAAATACTTTCAACCTCTTCCTATTCCTTTTAATGTCAGTGTATTTTCAGCTGAATGGCCTTGCAAGGTCAGTGGTTAACTTCAAGCTATTCTGCATCTAAGAAGAATGGAGCTGACAGCAGCAGTTCTGGACAAGGAATTCTCAGAGGGCAGTAAGCATGGACCAAACCATTTGGCATGTCTGTGGAATAGTATCTGCACATGGGTGTCATATAAATAACAATAACAAGACTCTTTATTGATAAAAGCCCAGTATTATTAGTGTAGTTGTCAATTCACATATAGCAAGACCAATGAAGGTGTTCTGTGTTGCAGTGTAATGAATAACCTGTCTCCTTTTCACTTCTTGGCAGATAAATCATTCCTAAACAAAGAATGCATCATGGAAATGCTGATGCATTTTTTTTGTCATTCTGCTTGCATGCCTGCCTCAGTGGTAGGTTGCTTTTAGAAAGAGAGGACTGCCTCAGCCATTTTTTGTGGCAGTTTATAACAAAACTGACTGAGGAACTTCACATTTGGATGTTATACCTGAGTGTTGGAATCAGGAACTGAGGCCAAGAATTCAATTCAAATTCTGAGTTATAGTAATTGCAACCACATTAGGTTCCTTTAATCCTTGAAATCTGTGATAAAAGCTGTGCAAATAATAGGTAACTTCAACAATGATAGCCAAATTTTAGACTGTGCATTCAACCTTATATGATATGTGATCACAATCCCATTGCCTTAACACACTTCACAACTGCTTATTTAAGAACTGGATTACTCTGCAACTCCACAAAGCTCTATTCTATTCAAAATAAACTTCTATGCTCACTTTGTAAAGTGATAAAAGAAGATTGGGTTTTGCTGTAGCAATTTAGTCATCTGAGTTTTTAGCTTATTTGAAGCTTCAAAACTCTATTAAAAACGCATATAGACAAAAGAGAGAACATAGATTTCCTTGTTTTGGAGAGCTCTAGGCAGGTACTGCTACATAACCAGCTACTTTGTTCAGGGAAATTATGATTGCCTTTCATCATCTACAGCAAGGGAGTGTACACTATGGTCACTTGAGAATTGCACAGCGCTGCTTAGTGATTATCAAGTAATGGCTGATTGCTTTTGCTAATGGGTTTGCTTTTGATGTGTTTTTTGTGTTGCGTCACTTCACAAGCAGGATTGTGAAGTGTTTTGCTGAACAGGAAAAGAATGTTAAATAAAACCTGTCCTAGAGTTCTATTATTTGCGACTGTGAATGCAGGGGGTGTCAGCTATAGAAGGGATACAGGCACTACACCTCTATTATCATCATCACAGAAGGACTGACAGAAAAATGACCAAAAAGGAGATACAGAGCTTAGAATTATGTAGTTCTTCAAAAAACAAGGAATTTCTTGGCTCTTATCGTGTTTTTTTCTTGCTATTTGATATCAAGTTATTAATACTCCATGAGGTGGTTTTCCTTTTTGAATGCTATCTTGCTGCACTACAAGTAATTCTCCAGTGAGCATTCACAGTTATTGCTCATGTACCGAGGACTGATTTTTATTTACATAAAATCCATAGTTTCTTTCTGCTGTATGGGATGTTCTGTGAAACTGAGTTAAACATAAATTATATATGGTACGGATTGCTTCACTTTCTGTTATATATAATGACAAACATTTTACATATAGCTTCTGAAAATGTCTATGTATTTAATGTTTATTTGAGGAAAATGTTGCTGTGATTCAGCATGACTGAAGATATTTTTGTCAGAACAGTTTCTCCATAGAAATCATCTCTTGTTCTGGAACTTCCTGGGGTTTTTTTCATTAAAATATCTGGCCACATATGTTAACTTCTTCAGAACTGATGGAGTTTGTCCTATGTGTTTGAAGGATCTAGCCCAAATCACTCCAAGTACTTATCTCTTGCCTGAAAACTCTCATCATTTGATACTATAGGGTATCAAGAATTTAATAGAGTTCTGCTCTGTTCACATTGTTCTGGCTCTGGCAGGGATGGAGTTAATTTTCTTCATAGCAGCCCACACAGTTCTGTGGTTTCATTTGGTGTCCCAAACAGTGTTGATAACACACTGATGTATTAGCAGGTGCTGAGCAGTGCTTGCATGGCATCAACTTTCTCTGATTCTCACACTGTGAGTAGGTTGGGATGCTGGGATTGGGGAAGAGTTTGGGAGAGGACACAGGCAAGATAGCTGACCCCAGCTGACCAAAGGGATATTCCTTACCATGTAATGTTCTGCTCATCAATAAAACTGGAGGGGACGTGGGGTAAATTTCCCAAAGTAGGGATTGATCAGAGAGCAGCTGGGCATTGATGCACTGGTGAGGGGTGGCAAGCCATTGTCTCTGCACCACTTGTTTTCCTCTTTTTCCTTTGCTTATTTAACTGCCTTTATCTAAACCAACAAGTTATTCTTGCTTTTGACCTTAACGATTTTCTCCTTATCCCACTGGTGGGATGTGAGTTAGCAACAGGGCGGAGGCTTAGCTGCTGGCAGGGGTCAACCCACCATGCACTTACATTTCTAAATATTATAAGAATCTGTTCTCATACCTGCAAGTTACAGCCATAATAAATATGTCATTGCCTGATCATCTTGTCTGGACTTTCTGTCTCTCCTAAATAACATTACAGCTTCGTGTATGAGGAAATGTACCATAAAATAACTTGCATTTAAGTAGAAGGGACTCGAATATGAGATTTTACTGAAATACATTTATGTTTGAGAATAAAATTGAACAAAGCCATATTGGCAAATTGAAGTTCTGCCTTAGAAACTCAGGCATTTTTTTTCCAATCTCAGTCTCATGTGTTTTAAATTAGTTTATTAAATTCATGCTTTAGAAATTAGCTTGGGTTTATTTGTACACTTTGATTTTCTTTTTCTATGTGGGGATTGCATTAGAGCTTAGAAATAATGAGTAAAAGTAACTCCAAGAGGTAAATTAGTTGGGCAGGATGCATACAATGTTTGTAAATACCTTAAACTTATGGTATATGGGATGCATTCATCTTCTTTCACATGATGTAGAAAAGATATGTGCATGTATGTATGTATATTTATTCGCACATCTATGTAGCTGATGTATTATTAGAAGATGCAGCACACAGCTATGTATGAAATATAGCAAATTTTGAACTATGTGAATGAATGAAAACTGCTTAATTCTGAGCAATTTTGTGATCTCAGAAAACCACTAAATTAGGCTGCCCAGAGTCACATTTAAGGCTGGTTGCTGTCTCTTTTGAAATACCTTTGATTTTTGCTTTAAATATTCAAGGTTTCTTCCTAGCATAGCTAGTGCTCCCAAAGAGTTCTTCTGCATTAGAAGATAACACAAGATGAAGCATGATGTTCGGTTAAAGGTAATTTTTTTTATATATATTTTCATTTTGCATTTTTGTGAGATGCTGAGGGTTGGGTGAGTTAATCCTTGGATTAATTTGCAATAGCGTTTAACATTGTTGAAGTTAATCTTATGCTGTTTGCTAACAGTTACACAGAAATGTGAGAAAACACACTTAAAACACATTATGTTATTCTGACCAAATGTGATGACCATGCAAGACCATGTGGTAGCAGGAGGGAGAGTAGGGGGCTGGCTGGGGACACCATTGCCAGTTTAGCATTAAAGAGCCTCACAAATGCTTGGGAATAGGGAGACAATGTTGTTTCCTGCTAGACCCAAGCCTCTTTATACTCCATCCAGATGCTTTGGCAAAGAGCCTTCTGCAACGCTTTTATTCAAGCAAGTACAAACCTTCATTGTCCTAAAATGACCCCTTAGAGAGCCTTTGGAGGAGTCCAGTACACTCATATACATATCAGTAGCACAGTGGGCTTTGCTCTCAGCACTCAGATACCCAGAATAAGGAGGTATAACATTGCCAGTTACTCAACACTAAAACAGTGTTGCTCCAGCTCCTTGGTGCTAGTGTTGCTTTGAGAGTGAGGCAAGTCTGGCTCCTATTGAGACCTGTACTGGTCCTTTAGTTCTCAAGCTGAGTAACTTAGTCCAGATGTCTCCTTCAGATGGCAGTATATAGCCCCCCTGCCCAGCTGAAGGCTTTCAGTCTGTGGCATAAGCTGATGAGAGAAAAAAAAAAGGCTGAGAGACTCTAATAAGATAAATTAGAAGTGAAGCACAAAACCAGACAAACCCAAAATGGAGTAGCTGGTGTCTGTTAGTAGGTCAGGAGTTAGAGAATTCACTTGGAGAACTATCTTAAATTTTCATGATTTCTTCAAAGGACATACTCCTGTATCTGCAACGTCCGTGAAGGGTGTTTTAAGGGGCTACATTTTATTCTGGGGAAAAAATGTGCTACCAATTTCTTTTGATGAACTTGATCCACCTTGTATAAAACAATATCTCTGGGAAAAGTACTGATGTCTGCATGTCCAGTCTTATAAATGAATATTATAACCCACAGCTTTATAATTTTTTTTAACTTATATATATTTAATTAATGAACACTCAAGTTTACTATTTCAAGTAGAAGTACTTAGTATGAGACTGTAAGTACTGCCTTCTCCTTATCCCAGTGTATTGCATTCCTATAGCAACTGGGGAAGGAATATATTTTAGAGAGAGATATATGTATTTAAATCCTCTCAAAAAAAAAAAAAAAAAGAGCTTTGACCTTGTTGTTCCATCATTAAGCATTAGCTGCCGATCTGAATAACACATTGCATTTCCTCCAGAATGCCTGTAAATACAAAACCAATTTCTTTCTCTGCCAAATATAATTAAAAACTGTGGATCGTTCTGGGAGAACTGAAGCCACAGTAGTTTGTAAAAATAGATTCACAGAAATTCTTTTTTATAGTTTTTGCCATGCTGTTACTGAATGCACGTGGAGAAAGTACTGAATATAGTTCATTTTATGTAGACCAAGGGGTACAAAGTCTCTGAAGCTAATTATACAGCAAAAGTCTTTGTGCCGAAGGAAATTACTCATTTGCATAGTGTTAATAGGCATATTTAGAACAGTTCTAGAATTGGAAAGAGTTACTTCTTTGCACTTTTGCAAATTCAGGAAGGTTTCTAGGTGGATCATGCAATTATAGAAATATTCTGGTCAGGAGTGACCTTGGGAGGTCATCCAGCTTAACCTACTACTCAAAAAAGGGTCAGCTCTGAGGCTGGACCAGGTTATTTAAAGCTTCACCCAGACTGGCCTTGAAAATGTCTAAGGTTGAAGGCTGTGCAACCTCTCTGGGTAATCTGATACACTGCTTGACTGTCTTCTTGGTGGAAAAGTGTCTCCCTATATCCAGTCTGAATCTCTTTTCAACTTATGTTCCTTGTCTCTTGTCCTGCTGGCACACACCCCTGTGGAAATCCTGCTTCCATCTTCTTGGTGACCTCCTTGTAAGTTTTAGAAGGCTGATAGTAGGTGTGTGTCCCACCACAAGCCGCCTTCTCTTCAGGTTGAACAAGTTCTGTTCTCTCAGCCTCTTCTCCCTAGAGTAGGTGCTCCAGCCCCTTGACTGTCCTGGTGGCCCTCTGCAGAATATATTCCAGTTTAACAATGTCTTTCTTGCATTAGTGGGCCTAAAACTGTGTGTAGCATTTAAGATGCAGTGCAATGAACACTAAGTAGAATGAGATAGTGATTTTGCTCAATCTGATAGGTGTGGTCCTATTAATATACTCCATGGTGCAGTTGGCCTTCTTGGCTGCCAAAGCACACTGCGGCTCATGTTCAGCTTGCTGCTGCCAAGACTTCCATTCCAGGAAAGCTGCTCCCCAGCCAGAACATCACTATCTTTCCCAGATAGATAGATAAAGAACTTGTTGAACCTCATAAGGTTCCTGCTAGCTCCTCCCTGCACCCAAGGTGCTGTCAAACAGAGAATTCTAGGAAATTGCTTCTCCTGAAGCCATGCAGTAATAAAGCAAGTGGTAAAAGAAACATATAAATGATTGTTCATGGAACTCACTAGTATCTATGTGTGAAAGAATTTATGTATTCTAAAAATAAAAACACCATGGATAAGTTTGTAATGATAAAGCAAACTTATCGGAATATCTTCTGATAAATGTTATTAACATTTTCATCAGCACTGAAGTTTACAACCAGATTGTACAACCTGAAGATTATTTTCTCCTTGGAGGATTCCTGGAAGTTTGATATTACTAGGAGTTAAAAACGGAGTTAAAAATGACTGAGAGGAACAAGTGGCAGGAAGCTTTTGAAAGAAATTACATATATTGGGTTGAGTTGGTTGAACAAGATTATTAATAAAAAATTCCAAATGGTATTTATTGGCCAGTTTTCTTCAGACAGATTTCTCTCCAACAGAGGGCTGACATATCAGAACTGACAGAGTGACAAGTGGACAAGAATCAGCACCTATTAATTTTAGTTTAATGTACACTTTAGTTTTATGATAGGCTTTCTTTGCAATACTTTTGCTATTAAAAATAAAAAAATAACTCTCTATTTTATGGCACTTAGCTGGTTGCTCCTTAAGTCTGATGTCCCAAAGAATCTGCAGACTTGCAGGTGCTGGGCTGAGACAAAATACAATAAGATACCAGTTATAGGTAAGTTCAGCAAACAATGTCTTGATAATGTAGATAGTTTCTCCTTGGGGTAAAAAAAATAAAAAACAAACTTGAAAGGAAAATCTCTGGTGAGTAAGACATAAGCGAACATTCCTGTGGTATGAACAACTATGATACTTGCCATTCTCAAAAGCAAATATGCTAACTGTGGTGGTGATGGCATCTTTTTACATCTACTCACTCATTCAATCTTGAATCTCAGTCCTTTGGAATGAGTCGGTGAGTTTTACACGCAACTGTTTTCCATCCCTACAACCATGCACAGGACATGCTTTTATTCTGCTCTGTTTTCATGCTCCACTATAGATTCTTCCCACTAGGGATCGCCAGCTGGCTACCAAAGTCACCAGCAAAGATTGCTTATTATTATTTTCTTGTAAGATTAAATCCTGTATGTTTTCACTGTTAGAGTCATAATGACTTTTGAAAAAGCAAGTTTACACACTTAGTCAACTTACTCCCCCTTTTCCTATTCCTTTTTTTCTTTGTACTTGTGGAATCCAATCTAATCTTAGTTTGGAGTCTCATTCTTTCACTTCATGTGTGCTAAATATTGCACAAAATTGGGACTCGGTAGTATCTGAGGAAGTTAGGACTAGTCTTTCCATATGCACTAGAAATGAAGCACATCTGTTGTAGCCGAGTATCACCAACTCTCCATCACCATCTTTCCCTCATACAATATGCCACCTAACATGAGATCCATGGGGTCAGAAACTAATTAGATGATCTATATTTCTACATTTAAATCTATTTTATTTACTCTAATTCAATGTTGCAGAAAAATGCCAAATGACATTGAATTACTCATTGGTAAGGTTCATTTGAATCAGCACATATTTAAAGTTTTAAATTTCACAAGACGAACCAGAAAGAAGGTAATAAAATAACACTGAAAACAAGAAGATGGAAATAACTCATCATGGTGCAAAATTTTTTTTGGAAAATATATGATGTCTGAGAAAATCTATAGTCTATGAAGACTACCATTAGATCACATAGGATGTGATCTATTGAGCTCTTTAAATTTATGAAAAAAAATGCCTTTTGTGTTTCTCTTATAGAGAAACCAGAAAGGATTCTTTATGGCTTCCTGTTATTGGATTGATATTTAGATAAGTATTTTATTCCTTCCATAGTTGTAAATATTGTTGTGCTAAACTGATTTAATAGCCCTTTTCTGCTTGGATGGGAGCCTGTCTGTGGTATTATGCACTCTGCATTCTCCATTTTCTAATCCAATCCATAACCTCTTGTGACAAAAACTCTTTGGGTGCTGTACCATTTAAGGGAATTCTCAAACACGAATTAGGTACCAGCTTAGCTGTACGATGCATGGGCAGCATTGTGTGCATGGTAAGTGCTAACAGAAGCCAAAACCCTAAGCTAGAAGTAACTTTCAACAGCTGGCAAGAAATGCCAAGGAGAGTGATGAGACCTTGGAGCCTAATTCCAAGATGGGTAACACTCACAGCTTCCGTAGCTTAAGGGTTTTTGTTTCAGGAAGATACGGAATGTTGTGTTTACGAGACAACTTACAAAGGTGCCTCCCAGCTACGAATCTATGATTTTGTGAATCCAGATGGAGGGAGGGACTTGTGACCGTGACATCAGCTTTTGTGTCATATTGTTCACACAATCTAGAATGCCAGTTCATATCTGTGGTGTTGGCCTGGGACGACAGAACAGCTGAGATTGCTGCTCTGGCCACGGTGCACTGGGACCTAAGAGAGCATTTGTGCTTGGCATGTAGAATGCACACACTGGCACCAGCACCAGCACATCCACTTCTGAGACACCATCGCTAATCACTAATAACCAGTTTGAGCTCAGCAAGACCACGCATAATGGCATGACTATGATAAATGTCCTCCTTCCCCTTTACCTTTGCCTGCTTCCCAACAACCTACAGGATCTGCAGCAGCCTGCTAAGGCTTGCAGGCTTGCTCTTAAGGCTCAGCAAGCCTTGCTAAAACAGATGAGCAGTGCAGGAAGCCAGCAGTGGTAGAGCTGGGACAAATAAAAAGCAGCTCTGGCTTGGCTTCTAAACAATGTTTAGAGCAAGAGGATGAATTGGGGCTGCATTAAACTCAGTATGCAGACAGAGTCTGGGTGGCTGGTACAAAGCAGTGCGTAGTGCAGAATCCAGAAAAAGTCAAAATCTGCTGAGCTTGGCCAGAGATAAAGGTTTGCATTAACAATGGCTGGAAGAAAGCAGAGAAAATCCATTTTTGATGGACCTGAGGGAAGATTGAAGGCCATGGATGTTCATGCAGGAAGTGCAGTTATTCATGGCATGGATGGCCTCCTGCTGCTGCCTTCTCTGTCACCAGCTCAGATACTTAGGGAAAGAATACAGGTATAAAGCAAGGATATACTGAAGTGCACCAAATAATCCAGCATCAAGGCTTCACAGCTTGGGGACTTCCAAGTGCAGAAGTGACGTCTCCATATTTTACCATTCTATGGATTTCTCTCTCTTACACCATCTTGTTTCCCTTCAAAGCCATGCAAACAATTCTCTCTTGCCAACAACCAGCAAGAAGTTTCATAGTTTAACACTGTGTGAAGAACTTCCTCCTTTGGTGTGTTTTCAACCTGCTACCTGTTAGCCTTATTTGATGGCTCGTAGGGGTTTTTTTTGATAGTAGCAGTGACCTGCATCCTTTCTCTTCCTGGCCTGCTTTGATTTCATAGGCTTTTTACCTTTTCCATGAACTCAATCATCTATCCTAAATTGAAGAGTCCTTGTCTAGTTGTTCTCATACAGAGCCTTTCCAGGCCTCTTATTTTTACTGTTGACCTTGTCTATATGTTTTCTAAGCCAGCTATAGCCTTTTGGCTACAGCAAAGGAGTAGAAGAGGAAGTTGGCAAGAAACATTTTAGAACTGCATAGCAGCAGCATAACATTATTTTTTATTCTTTTTTCTTTTCCTAATAATTTACTAGCCCTCAACACATATTTTTTGGCTATCACCAAGCATTGATCTATGTTTACATGCAATTGTTTATTTTTATGAAACAGCCATGTAACACACAAAACAAAAAAGCATTAAAAACTGTTAATTGAAGATGGAATGCTGTATGTTAATGGAATTTGTTTAGATCAATCTAGATAATTCCCAGGGGGAAAATAAAAGGCAAAAACAAAACCAAAAAAACTTCTGTATTATTTTGTTTCTTTTGTTTCTTGAGGGAAAAGCTGCAGGGTTTTATCCAGGCAATAAGGAAGATAGTCAAGAATCCTGTACTTCACAGGTCAAGAAATGCTGTGGGGAAGATAGATGACTCAGAAACCCTACAGATTATTTTTGCCCTATTTACATGGAACTCTGTCATTTAAACTAGACAAAATTAAATCACATTTTCTGAATTTCTCTAAGAGAGTCTCAACACCAAATAAATTGAATTGCAAGGGATTTTTTGTTTGGGATTTGTGTTTCTTTAGTTTTAATAGTTTGATCTGCAATTTTGTTCCAGGACAATCCCATCCTTTTTCTATACCTTTTTATCTACTGGCTTAAATATGAAAGAAGGCAAGAACTTGGGCTTAATACTTTGAACTGTAACCTGGAAGACCAGTGTTTAATTACATCTATAATCCTAGTCATTGAGACTGTCTGATCTCTTTACCTATCTATGAAACAGCAAAAACAATGAGAGTGTACAAAACTTTTTCTACCATATTGATGGCCTATTCGTGTGCACTTCCAAAAGTGATCCTCTGACAACAATTTATGTTTTAGTCATGCAAAACTGGGAAATAAACAACAGAATATGGTTCCAAACATCTTTTAAAAACTGTAAATGGGAAGAATTCCTTTAAGATTTTGGAACAAAAGCGAGTTTTGGGGGAAAAATAACACCCAATATTTTTCTGACCCACTCTACTTTGAATTCTTCATGTACACAATTTCTGGTATATCTCCTCATAAAGGCAAAGAAACTGTGCTTTTATAAAACTCTAAATGACTAGTAAGGTAGTTTGATTTTTATTAAGTGACAAAGTTTGTTTTCCCTTGAACAGTAGAGTGAAGGACATTAATCTTCACGTAGTGTCATGCTATATTCTTTATTTGGCCACCTGTTTACATGAATGAGATTATCAATATCACTTGTTTAATAAGAACACTAGGAACGACACAGATATCATTCCTGGATTTAAGAATCATTGGCTTTTTCTGCATTCAGTGAGGCAAATAAAAAAGGGGAGACCCTATTTTTACAATGCAACTTGCCTGGCGATGCCTATGGGACACCCAGTGGCACTGAATATGTCAGCCTGAATCTGTCTTCACCTGAATCAGTCTGACAACTCAGCTCCCATATTTCCATCATGATCTATTGGCATAAATCCAGGGAAAGGCACTGGTGAAGTACATCCTGCAGAGATCAGGATCTATACCTTTGTCCAGTGACTGTGGAAGATACAATGATGGTGTTTCCAGGCAGTGAAGCAAAAATGGGGGGGAAAATATGGTGGTTATTCCAGCTTCTAGCTTCTGCTTTTACTGTGTGAAAGAAACAATATGGCACAGTAAAGAATCACAATTTCTCATTTCATACTTCAGCTTTTTTTTTTTAATGGTTAAGTCTTTCTCTTTTTGTCCTATTCCATTCTTTTTTTTCCCCTCTGTGCTTACTGTGGATAAGTATTATTGTTCTTTCTATTGTAGCAATGCCCGGAAGCCAAGAGAGATCAGAATCCTAATATATTTGGAACTGTACGTACAAGTGGTAGAAGCAATTCCTACTTCTATGCATTCAAATCCCAAAGGGAAGTAATAAACAAAGTGGGAAGAGAAAAGGAAAAATTATTGTGGTTTCGTTTTCTCAGAATTACACAGCTGGGTAGTGGAAGAAACAGGAATAGATCACAAGACAATGGCTGCTATAGACTGCAACACAACAGAACAACTGGAGTGAGTCTAGCAAGGGGCCACTGAGATGGTTGAATGGCTGGGGCACATGACATACAGTGAGAAGCTGTGAATTTGCTTGTTTAGCTTAAAAAGGAGGCTCAGGGGAACCCAATTGTTGTGTTTGTCTACCCAAAGGGGTCTTGTAGAGAAAATGGAGTCAAACTGTTCTCAGAGGGGCATGAAGAAAGGAGCGGAGACAATACTCACAGGCTGGAACAAGGAAAATTCCAAGTGGGTGGAAGGAAAAGAGTCACCTCCATCAGAGTGTCTGAGCACTGGCACAGGTTGCCCAGAAATTATGGGGAATGTCCATCCTTGGAGATTTTCAAAACATGCTTGGATAAACTCCTGACCAGCTTGTTTTTGAAGTCAAGCCCTGTGTGGAGCTGGGCCTGGACTAGAGATGTCTGGAGATCCCTTCAATCCTGCATCCCTCTATGATTCTGTGTATTCACTGTAGGATTTTGGCCATAAGCACTAGACGCAATTCTGCTCATCGCCTGAAAACTAAGTCTGATGGGTTAGGAAAACATCTCCGTTTCAAGCAGGGAAGAAAGTGGAGAAGGCGGTTTGGGTGAAAAGCAACTGTATACACTTGCTTACACTTCAGTAGTTATTCTGTGATTTGATATTCATTTAGAGGTTTTCCCACAGCCAAAACCACATCTTTTTTTGTTGGTCAAAAGACATATGATTTTGTGCTATCATACTGTTTTACTGGTTATAATAAGCCTGACTAACTTTCTACTTTGGAACAGAGCCTCTGGCTACGGAGATAAGACAAGTCATGGGCACTCCTGATAACTAGGACACAAGCACTGAAACAATTGCTATCGTCATCTCTATTGCAACAAATTCTTCTAAGATATCAGTGCTGTGTACTCTTTTTGTTATGTTTTATGGTGAACTTATGTGTTTTTTGTCACGTGTTTCATACAAACTGTATCTCTAAATGCTTTTTTATTGCAGAATTGGCAGAGTATGAGAGTGCTGAGTAGCTAGAGGTCAAAGAGAATAAAACCAGAATACTCTTGATTAGAGGAGCAAAATACCTAAAATATCGATTTGGCATTCAGTAAAAAAAGTCTCACTTTGAAGTCTTCATTCTTCAACATTAGTTAGTTCTTTTTCGGAGAACAGTTGGAAACCCTTGAGGAAGCACTGGCATGGTCACTACAGTGTACAGTTTCTCTACAATTTCCATTAAATAAGTATGGCATACTAATGTGATATATTTGTATCTTCTTTGAATAGATATCCATTTATATGTACAGATAGTTAGCAGCTATTATCCCAACAAGAATGTCACAGGACGTTTTTTTGTTACAGCAAGTGTTGAATCTTTTAAGTATACTTCTTAGTTCTCAGGATGCCTGAGTGAAGGTCCATAGAAATAGACAAAATCTTGCTTTTCAACAGAATAAATGCACAAGGAGTCTGAGAGGTCAGCAACAGTGACCAAAGAATCTTTAAAAAAGGTCAGACCATCCTCAGTTTTTCTAACTAAATAGTTTGGCGTAAACAACATATTTAATGTAAAAGCCTGCTTTATTATGATGTAGATTACTGCCTTTAAAATTTCAATCAGTGATGTTGATTTCAGTAGATTTTGCATCAAATCCTAGATCTCTTTAGGAAGAGGCTATATTAAACATACATGACAGAACAGACTATAGATTCGTGTCTATTAACTTCTGCTTTATTTTTAAAAATCAAGCAAAAGGGAAAGGGTGATGCCCAACATATCCTGAAAGTTCTTCATATGTTTCATATTTGCATATAAATTGCTCCTCAAACAATGATCCATAGAATTACAAAATGAGTTATAAGTAGTTATTCCCAATAAAAGAAAGTATGTCTTCCTGTCTTTATTTATTTATGTATTTATTTATGCTGAGGAAGATGCTAACTCAATATATTATTCCCAAAGTAGAATGTTTCTTAGACAATTTTTCTGGCTTCTGGTTTTGAAACGCAATAACATTTTATTGATCCATGAACTTTCTTCCATCAGGTGTTACAATTTCATCAAATGAAACATTTGGTCCATAATATTAACTTTACTAGTCTAAGTACTTAGCCAATATCTGGATCTCTACACAGTGTTTTTGTTGGTTTAGATGGAGAAAATGATGATGGAAGTCATTTAATAAAAAATCTCTCAAAATGGCACATAGTTTTGTTTTTTTGCAGTACAGAAGTTCTAATTTAGTTTATTTTCTGACAGCTCTGGAGCTCTGACTTGGTTATTTCTGAGAGTTTTTTTGTGCCTGAGGCTGTGATTAGTTTTTGTTCTTCTCTAACAGCTCTTTTGATTGCCTTTTTTCTCTGGTTAATGGGGCAGTAACTCCTGGAAATGTGTGACATAAGCAGTTAAACTCAATTCTGACAAACTCTTCAGGAAACCCTGTTATCTACAGGACAATAAGTTGAACTTCTGAGACACCTGAACTTCTTCATTAGCTTCGCCCTATCTTTCTGCAATAGAAAGATTTACTCATCATTTGAGTCTAACTCATAGTGGTCCAAGGGACTCATTCAGGTTGAGGGAAGTCTAAGATGGAACCAATGCCCTTCCTGAGAAGGTTTTCTCACAAGTCACCCAGTAGACTTCAGGAACTAGTATAATCTAAGAGATGTCTCTCAGGATTACCTCACAGGGAACGAACTTCTCAACAATACACTGAAATCAGGATTTTCAGCTTTCCTGTTCGTCAACCTTCCTGAAGGAAGAGTTACATTTTCACACCTGTCATATGAAGTGCAGAACAATGGTCTTATAGGTGGAGTTATGATCACATTAAAAGATGGCTCACCTGGATTCAAATAGTTGCTGTGATAAAGTATTTTACATCAATTCTTCATTGAATAAGAAACTGGAATCCAAGTCATCTGCTGAGGTGGGAGCCTCTTCTCACAGATTAATTAATTACAATTCATTCTCTTTTAGATTCAGTAAATTCACAGAATCATTCAAAATGTGGTACAAACAACAGCTTGTTGCCTGGGCTTCAGCCTACCATGAATATTGTCTGTCTTCTGTTGTATTTAACATGGCCTGAAGGAGCTAATTTGTCTCTCTAGCTACTAGCTATTCTAATGCTGCTTGTGCAACAAATGCCTGAAATTCTCCAGAATCTGTCACCTTTGCTCTAGTGAAGAGAATAAAAATTGTTTCCTATACAGCTTTAAACAGAGCTGTCTGCTGGCCAGTGGCCCTGTGAAATGAGCAAGAACGGACCATCCAACAGATTTTTTTGAGGAACTGGCACTTGGAGGAGATTACCGGGGAGCAATGTACAGCACCATAGTCAGCAGCACATGGGATGTCCTTGATGTGCTGATTACTGTGCTTGGTCTGCTATAGATCTGAACTAGACACTGTGTAGGGGTGTGTGTCTGTCTAATGTGTTATCACAGTGAGCTTTTTAGCTGTTAGTGTCAGAGAAGAGCCCTTTTAGCATCTAGGGCTAGACTCAAAAGAAAGCATATCAGACTAAATGTACAAACACACCTCCTGGAATTCATTTAGAGACATGGACACCCTCTAAATCCTTTCTGCAGCTGTTAGTTCCCCACCGCTCTAGTTTCATCAATCCCCATGGCCCAGCTGTCCCTGAGGAACTTCAAGAGAAACATTGCTGTTGAATTGGAGAGACAGTGCAATGCAATGGCTCAAAGTAGCAGCAAGAGCACTGGATACTCTATCAAAATACCAAGTCAGCTATGCCTAGTACAGGAAATTTTAAACTTCAGTATATCAAAGTTGCAAAGGCTCTTGCATATATGGAAAACTCTGGTTGCCCAGCCACAAGAATAGTCCCCCTAAATATAAGAGGAAAAGTTAGGGGAAGGCATTTTAATTGCTTCTTTGCAATGCTAGTAAAACTCAGACTAAAGCAGTAATAGAAAACCCTCAGTAAAACTGACAGTTACTGTTACAAGTGTGAAGATAAAAATGTGTGTCACATACATCAGCACCCAAAACTGAGCCTTTTGGGAAAGAGAATAAGAACAGGGCTAGTACAGAGTGATACTGTTCTGTCAAATACTGGGAAGACCACTTGTTATGGGAAAGCAAAACACACGCTTAATTATCCTCCAGTTAAGGTATTATAAATAAAAAAAGCAAACCTAAATTATAACTCCAGTAAAAGAAAGAATAGGAAACTCTTTGGATGTTGTGGTAAATCCAATCTCCCAAACCTGGTGCTTGTGTTTTTATAACACATTTCTTTCCTCATGCATTTTTTTTTCACGTTATGGCTGGCTCTGTTCCAGAATCCCAAGGCTTGGGTTTCAGTGTGACTGAATTCATGGCAATAAAATAAGTGTGTTTTGCAACATGTCACATCCTTTGTGTAAAAGCAAACTTAAATCATACTATCTATCTTTGCATCTGGTCAAAGGAGATAACGCTGCTATTTGTTAGGCATATGCCATTTGTTATCTGCCCAGACTGTTTACGCAGTTGCTTGTGAATGGATAAGAAAACTTTGCATGGGTGTGCTATGTCAATAGGCAAAATGGATGTCTTCATGCTAAGTCACTTTTTTGAGGGACTTCCCAAAAGAAAAGGACCTTTTTCATTGTAATAACCTTTGATGGATGATCTTCTGTGGATTCCTCTAATCACTTTTACAAGTTAGTTATATTTTTGGCATGTATGGCTTTCTGGGGCAATGAATTCTACAGTTTAATTACACTTTGTGTGGAAGAAGTCTTTTCTGTGCTTCTGATCTGCAGCCTGATAATTATTTTTTTTGGTATTTCCTGTAGTTCTTGTAAGAAACAGTGAATTATTCCCTATTTGGCTTTTTCAGGACAGTCATGACAGACCTTATCATATTGCCTCGTTCAGTTATTTCTTTTCTGTGTTGAAAGATCTTAAGTTCACTTAAGATTTACTTGTATTAAAGCTCTTTTATGCATTTTCCACTTTGTCCTGTGCCCAGCACTTCCATAAAATAGATTCTGAATGGGAACTTGTATATTTGTAAAACTAGGAAAACATTTGTCAAATATTTACCCTGGACAGGCAATGTGTTGAGCTCAGTGACATAAACCTTTAGTTCTCCAGGCCTACACTAGTTTGACTGAATGAAACTTCTTTGACTCCTACAAATCTTTCTTTGCTGACTTCGGTAGTTGCAATGAATCACACCATGGTCTTGACAATGCTGCTTCCATGCTGCACAGCCCCAGGTCAGCCCATCACCTAAATAAGGTACAGATCATGTGACTGAAGCATAGAGCTATACCCGAAAAGAGTCTACAGGAATTCCTACTGGAACCTATCAGATTAAGGTTGCAGAGATAAGAAATGCCAGGATTAAGATAAACTTTTGTCTGCTTTACTGTAGTGTGTGCAAGTTCTAGATTTTCTTCTCTTCTAATAGAAACTGGAACTTCCCCAAGAAAATCCATATTAGATTCACAGAAAGATATAGATTTGAAGAGACTTCTGCCTGTCTTCCTTCCAGACTTCTGCCCCAGCAAGTACAACACTAACGATAAAACAGGTTGCTCAAGCCCATGTCCAGACAAGTCTTAGAATATCTTCAAATGACAGAAATTTCACCATTTGCTCTTGCAAATCTGTTCCACTGTTTAACCAGCTTCACTGCAAAATTTATTTTCTAGTATCTGAACTGTGATTTCTCAGTAACTCATGTGATAAGAAGTTTGTAATTCTAGATATTTTTTCCAGAGGTCCCTTTTAATTGTCCCAAAAGACTGACTGACAGGAAAAACACTTGTTGTCCTCTTTGTTGACTTAACCACTGAAGAGACATACATTACCAGTGGACTTTGCACCTAAATTGACAGAGTAGAGTTATATCAGACAGAGATCTTATCCTGGCCAAGTCCTGTTTGAGTCTTCACCTTTCTGAACCTGTGTCCTTTGATGATAGTATACTCTAGCCCATGACACCTTACCGCGTATTAGAGGCTCTTCTTTCATCTCTTCCTAGCTCTTTTTCATTTTATTCTCATTCTCCTATATCCTTTGGAGTTTTTTCCCAGTTTCAGTCTCCCTGATCAGGCCTTATTACCTGTCTCCTCCTGATGCCTCCTTGAAAGTTTTCTCTTTAGACATCAGTCTGGTACAGTCACTGCCCCCGAGTTCAACTCAGGTGACTCTCTCCTCTCATGCATGGCTCCTGGTGACCAGCAGGAGGAGGACTGCCATTGCAGGAGAGTCATTACTTCATTTCACGTGCAAGGTGCTAAAGCTGTGGGGCAGGAACTGCAGGTAAATTTCTGTTCAGCTCTTCAAATTCAAGCTCGGTTCAGATGGAGTAACCAAATAATTATCTTGTCATTTCAATTGAAAAGTTAATAATTTTTTCCTTAAAAAAAAATGTATAAGGATGTCATACTTGGATGGTTTGATTTGACTAGAACTTCTCCAACAAACTGTTACACTGGTTTCTTATATTCACATATAAAATAATACATTTTTTCCCTAATCTAATTCTTAAAATTCTTTTTTTGTTGTTGTTGTTTGTTCTAATTTCCATTTTGGAAAACAACATCTTTAAAAATTACATAATTTCAAAAATAACAAGGGAGACGGGGAATGTATGAACCACACACCAGACGCTTTATTACACCCTGAAAGAACAGATATGTTTTGCTAAAGCAGTAGTTATGGCATCACAGTAAGACAATGAGACAAATACTCTATCTTAATAACAGTCTCTAACTGGCTTCTCTATCTGTTATGTATCAGTTTGATATCTGAAAATGAATTGTTAATACAGTAAGATTATTATGCAGCTGACCCTGTATGTTGAAAAGGAACAGATCCCTGTTAGAGGATGCAGGTGTATGGGCTCCTTCATGCTCCTGATAGAGCTACCCAAATCTTAACAACAGCACAAGATTTCAAAGAACATTTTAGTACATTTATGAAGAACCTAAAGCAAAATTGCTCTGCTTAGAGATACTCTTGATACCTGCTTCTAGTGCATCCCTGGAGCAGCTTGTTTCATCCACTACCATACTAGCCATTGTAATAGGAGCAGTTCAAACTGATTGTTTCAACATTCAGTTCTCCTTGCTTTACTTTCTTATACAGTTACTGAAACAATTATTTTCTTGTCAGTAAACATCAGTAATGGGACTTAACTCTTTGTGACGATTCTACATTTTCCTATAAATTTGAAAATTAGTAACTGAATTGAAAGGTCTAATTAATTGTCGCTTCATATAGTGACCCACTTATGAATAAAGTCTTCAGACTCCTTAACTAAAATTTTTATGTTGATGACTGTAGTTGATCAAGGAGTTTTGCTAAATTCAGACTGGCAGAGCTTCTTAATTTTTTTATTTCTGTATCCTTTGTTGGCCCAAAAATCTTAGCATAAATTTTATATCATTTTTCAACCTGAAATGCTGCCCAGAGAGCAACAAACATAAAGCTTTTTCTTATTTTTCCTATTGGCACTAAAATTTGATACAGTTATTATATTAATTGAATTACAGATACCATAACATAAAATTTTAGGTAATTTACAGAAGCATCTGTTCCAAGCAGAAGATACTATTAGAGTGGATACATCACTAAATCATGGTGATATGCTTTCAGTTTGGCTTCAGAGCTCCATTTCCCTCATAGTCCATATGATACTAGGTCACTCCTGAGCTATTACCTGAAGTGAACCAATTGGCTGACTCGGTATATATCCACAAGGTATAGTAGGCTGTAAAGAAGCTTTCTTATTGCCCAACTTTTCTACCTCTTTATGGAAAACAACAGCACAGGGCTGTAGAGGTCACTGTGCAGAGCAGGGGTCAGCATCCTTGTGTAAATAACCTTTACTTATGTCTCCCTTGCAAGCAGCATCCCATAGGCACAACCGGAAAAGAAGGCACGGAGTTCTGGTCCTGCCAAAAAACCTCTCCCCAATCCAGCCAGTGGCCAGATGTTGGAAGGCACAAGGACTTTTGAATGGTTAATTTAATACATGTTAATGGGCACAACTGGTGAGTTTCAACTGTAATGAATGTTGCATGAGGGTATGAACGCAACACTGACTTTACCTAGCTTTTAATAAAGTTCATTTTATTTTTATAATTACTTCCATGACTATTCCAGATTAGATTTCTATACTAAATTAATCAGTGCATTGGAATGTTTCCAGATGAGAGGAAATATATTAATGCAAATAAAGTAACTTAAAAACCTAATTATTATCAGAATTGACTTTTGCAGCATGTGAATGAGTTTCATCTGACTTTTATGTTCATTAAAAGTTAAAAAAAAAAAAAGAAAAAATAATTTGAAAAAATATTTTCTTCTTATAAACAAAAGTCATACTATCTGTTACTATGTCTGACAACAAGGTTTTTCATGGCTGGTTTGTGGTGGAAGTAACCTAATTAAGCATACATTTCTAATGTAAAAATCGATAGAGTTATGGGGAAAAAATGATAGAAATTCTAATCTAGAAGGTGAAGTAGCAATGTGAGGGGCATAAAGCATCAGAAAGCCAAGATGAAAACTCACCTGGTCTGTGGTTAGGATTAAAAGAAAGTCCTGCTGTTCTAAATAGCCCTCTTGAGTCACCCCAAACTTGTCCTGTTCTTGAAGTAAGTAAGGATAATCAGTAAGGCACTGGTTTTCTCAAGCTCTTGTTAATCTGCGGTTTTGTTCTTTGTTTTCTTGCAGGGGTGATCTTATACTTAAAAGTGTGATGTCTTATAATAATAGTTTGACATGTATAACCCATAATTTCCTACAACAAATAAATTCTCTTGTTACCTGAGTCATGATCTAGTGTTATCATTTTTCTTTCTCTCTTTAGTGCCATGACCCTGGTACTCATACCTGTGGATGGTGGATCATTCGAGATCCTTGAAATGAGGACACTCCCCTGAAATATCAAAGATGTGGTTCAACTCTCTTCAAACTAAGAAATGTTCCACCTTCCTGAATGACAATGAATAATTATGTAAGAAGAGGCCACTTGCAGCCTCAAAGCTACTTGTAAGTGAACTGAAAACATTGTGAGTACATTGGTCCGAGATCTTGAGCATGCTTAACTTTCTGTGTCCCATGAAGACTTGACCAGACCTGACCTAGGTTTCAAATCATACCAGGTGCACCTGTGTTCCCCTCTTTCTCCAGACTGAGGTATCTTCAGGAGTACAAGCTTACATAGTTTGCGGGTTCAAAATTAAGATTATGTAAATAACTGTTGGTTGCCAAATTAATTCATTCCCTTTTTGGGATGCCAAGTTAATTCATTGCCTTTGAGTTTGGACCCTTAATTTTTTGGTCATCCATGCTGCTCTGATTTGGAACAAGCCAGCTAATTCTTGTCATAAGAAGATGTTTTTTATGAAGATACTTATTCTACCGTTTGGTCCGAAATCATTGGCAGATTTTGCTGCTGCTTCCTAACAGTCTTCTAAGATATCCAAGGGTGTAATCTCTGCTCACAAGCTTTGCCATGCCTTTATATGCATGCCATGTGCTTGGCATTTTGCTATAGAATACCAAGTCTGGCAGGCTGCAAATTAAACTCCTATTATATGTACTGTTGTGCTTATTAATTGTGATGGCTAAGGACCAGAGGAAAGCAACTTCTAGTCCAGAGGGGATAGGAGGCAGGGTCTGCATTTGCAAAGAACTTGCTCTCAGCCAGAACTCTGCTGTATTTTGGGGCTATACTGGTAGACCTGTGAAACGCCTGCTGGGCAGTTCAGCGCTGCTAGTTCCCAGTATGGCACCACAGGCAAAGCAGTTTTAAATATGGGAATTTTAAATATGGGTGTATTTGAAGCTGCAGAACCACTGAACAGGCAAAAGCATTAGATAGCCGTAAGTTAGCTGTGCCTTCCCTTTCAACAAGCTGCACTGGTCCTTTTCTAAAATAGTTTAAAATAGAAGTATGTATTTGTGAGCTTCTCTACTGTAAAGGTGAAAAGGATTCAGTGGTCCTGGACAGGGCCCTCTACATGATAAAAAGGTTGGATATGAGAAATTCTGTACCATCTGATCCAGGGACCAGGCTGTGCACACCGTGAAGATGATGTAAATGTAGACTGAAACTTTCAATTTTGCTGCAGACAATGAAGGAGCAGTGTGCACTGCAGGTACATTACAAGTGTACCCAGTTACTATTTCCTTTCAATATTAAAATGTTCAACGTTGTTTAAAATGTGGTGCTTGTTTCATAAGAAAACAGGATATTTATAATTATTTAGCATTGTAATTGACAGCATACATTCTGTCTACCATTCATCTAATTTATGCAACGCATCTGTGAGACATAATTCCCTATAGTTCTTCGATACTTCATAATTTTTTATCTGATTGCATTGTACTCCCATACTTGCTTTTTCAGAAGTATTCAGAAAACCTGTCAGTTCCCTGGAAGGATTGTTTTCTCTATCAACTGGAAATCATACTTAGGATTTTTCAATTTAATTTTTACAATAGATTTAAACATATCCTTTTTATAGGTCCAAATTTCCTCAATTTCTTGATCATTTAACAACCATAACAGAAAATTTATTTGAACCATTATATGAACTTGATATTTCATATTTATCCAAATGCTTTAAATCACTTTTGAAGGAATTACATTTATCACTTGAAAGTGTAGGCACAAACATAACACTAAGGCCAAATTAAATGTTTTGACAAATTTAAATGGTGAACAAGTCATAGCCTTAAAGTTACATACAACTGTCTCAAAGGGTGCTCCTGTTATTATACACATTCTCATAAGACTGATACATCATTTTAGTAATTGAATTCCCATAATGATGAAAGATAGTTGCTTCTAACTGTCATTCCTCACTGTTAATTTAATCTATCAATTTCTAAATTGTCTAGAATAGTGAAGAATCCAAAATATATGCTAAGCTATTTCTACCTAACTCAATTTCCATATTAATAAATCCCTCAGGTTTCAGTGCAATTATAAACAGTCTGCAAAGATATTCTTCCACAAAGGACAAAAAATCTTTAAAAAGGCAGTGAGAATATTTTGGTTTAAAGATGTAAAGAGAACCAGTCCCTTTAAACAGATTTTACTTAACATTTCACCAAGGGCATGTCACCTACCAGGAAGTGATCAAGTAACTTGCTCAGTAACTCATTGCCTGTCATACAAGACTTCATAACAGACTGTAAATGCATTTTTAGTTGTGGTGCTCCACATCTTGGTTTAAATCACTTTGGGTGCCTAAGGTTCTGAACTCAATGTGGAATAAGAGAAGTGTGGGTATATGAACGGCCAGTTACTGCCTCCCAGCTGATGTGTGGTGGCTTTGCTGAACTGCAGGAGCCAGTTTTTATATGCTTCTGCTCTGTGTTACATTGCCTCATATACAATAGTGTGTGTCACATCAGTATCCATATGAGAGGCTTTCATAGATAAGTTTTCTTCCTTTTGCTGGCAATGGACATCTCTCCTTATAGCTTGGTGATATTCTTGCTATCTCCAAGTGATATAGATGTGCATATATTACAACTTATTATTTTTTTGTCTCTCACTTGCCCTGGGAATTCCTGTAAATCCATGAGGAGACTCCAAAGCATCTCTGCTTCCCTGCAAGACATGACATCTCATCTCAGAAAGGTCAGCTCAGAAGAAAGCCTTTCACCTTGTTCTGAAATTGTCTCTTCAGCAAGCTAATAACAAGGGATTTTTTAAAAAATGAAATATTATCTATTTTCCTTCTGACAAAGTAAAGCCTCTTCTAGAAGCCTAGCCGGTCTATAATACACTGCTGTTTGCAATGGTTTTGTTTTGAAAGTGCACTACGCTGTGTAGTTAGGGGAGTGAAGAATTTTATTAGTTTGGGAGACAGCTGTTGAAAGGTGTTGTCTGTGGAATGAGCCTGGTACTCATAATTATGTCAAAATCAACACTGTTGATATTTTAAACGTGTATACTAGTTATTATCTCATGTGAAAAAAGACCCAGTCACATCTCTGAGACAGCATCTCAGACTGTTTCTGCATAAGAGCTTTCAAAAATGAATGGGCTGTGCCACAGATTTCCATGGTTCTGACTCAGTGAGCAAAGAATTCGATGAAACGGTAATTTAGCAGTTAAGGGGACTGGGTTTGGGAGGTGTTACAAATCAGAAGCATTCCTCTTGGAAGTAGCAGGGCACATGGTGTAAAATTAGGCAGGGTGAATGTTTTATCTTAGAAGTCTGAGAAAGCAAATTTAACAGGAAGCTGATCTTAAAGAGAAGGCTAAAAATCAGCTTTGCTCTTCACTGATACGAGAAGTCCAGAAAGTCTTGAGATTTTCCTCTAAGCAAAAACTACTTTGCAAAGATAATTATTTCAATATATGGATAGTGATAATCCACAAAAATGAGCACACAAATCAATAGAAAGAAAACTTTTAACTGAAATGGTTCAATACTTATGGAAAACATGAAAAATTAAAGAAATAATTCATTCATTTTCTCCCTTATTTCCATTTAGATGAGCTCAACATGAGCAGTTAGCACAATAAAATGTGATTACTTTTTAAACTATTCAAAAAGATCTGAATAAAAGGCAGTATCTAAGTATCATATCATGAAGTATTTAGAATGTAATTTTTGCTGTGAATTTATTAAATATTATATCTGAATAACAGATACTTGATTGATGATAAAAGATGAAAAAAGCTCTAAAGATTAATTTCCGCTTTTGGGGAATGAGAAGTCTTATATTTCACTTGTGCAGCAGTAGTAATCCCAGAATTCAGCCTTCCATCAAATGTATCACGATACACGACACAGAGTTTGAAACTCCTTTCTCTTAATTGCATAGAGTTCTAAGATTATTTCAGCTTTCATTTTGAAACCAATACGTTTCCAGATTTTACAACCACATTTAAAAAACAAAGTTCTTTAACAAGCTCATAATCAAACTGCAATTGCTAGAGAAAATATCTTTTTTATTTATTTTTGATCACATTTGGGTTTAAAAGAGAATTTCATACAATACAGAAAAGATGTAGTTATAACATCAGGACAGTTCTTCCCTATGAAGATGTACTTCATAACAACTGATGTTACGACAACTTCACACTTGTGAGGCCACTCTCAGTTGTCTTTGAAAGAATGTGATGATCAGGGGAGGCTCCTGAGGACTGGAAGAGAGTGAATATCGCTCCTGTCTTCCAGAAGGGCAAGAAGGAGGGCCCAGGGACCTATGGATCTGTCAGTCTCACCTTGAGGCCCAGAAAAGTGATGGAGCAACTAATCGTGGAAACCATTTTCAGACACATGAGGAATAAGAAGTTGACTGGGAGTGGTCAGTATGAATTTATGAAAGGAAAATCATGCTTAATCAACCTTCTATAATGAGATGACTAGCTCAGTGGTGTTTTCCATAAGTATTGAACCATTTCAGTCCCTTTCAACCCAAACCATCTACGAGTCTATGATTCTATTGAAGAAAATAGATGCTATCAGTTCTGACCTTGCAGCACGCATCATCTTTTCAATATACTGTTTTAGCACATTTTTAAGAAATCTGACAAACTTTATGCAAATAACCTTTTGTCTCTGATTTATTATTTAAAAACTCTCAGCTCAGTTTTTCTGCTTTGTTTCAAATAGTGTCTGTGGAAGGGATTACTTCAGCCTTCAGAATCATGTACAAGGAAGTACATGATACTTTTAAAACTTTAGACTAAACCTACTCAATCTGTTTTTGAGTTGCTCAGTTAAACAAGATGTTGGCTGGTTGTTGTGTGCACTTTCCTCAAAGGTAAAAAAAAAAAAAGAAGTGCTCTGAATTACTCTTGGTCATGATCATTATTTGAAATGCAGAATGAACTGCAGATTTCTTAAATAAAACTGTCATATTCCTTAAAAAGTTTACAAGAGTACTGAAAGAGTGTACTTGTAGATCCAGACTCTGAGACTCTCCTGTCACAATGGCAAGGTATGGAGGAAATATTTTAAGTATGGGAAATTTTAATTTGCAAATTTCCTCTATAAAATGGAATTAATGGTCATCTAGCCCAAACTTCACACCCTGTATTAAAAACATATGGGGCTATTTATTTATTTATTTTGTTCCTCATACAGGACATGGCATTTGAAGTTGAAATAAGGTCATCTTAACAATTGTCGGCTACCCTGTTTTGCTCTGGTTGGGTTTCGAATCACTAGCAGGCAGCTTTAAGAGAATCAAGGGAAGCTGTTAGAAAGGGGGATACCAATGAGAAGACATGAGGTGGAAAGGGTAAGGTTGATTTTAGTTTGGGAGATTTTCAAGGGAGCTCAGTGGGAAGCAGAAGATGTCAGTTTCTCTAGAGAGCATGGAAATGGCACGGCAGTTGCTCCCACTTTTGAAGCTTAGAAACTTCTTTAAAATGTCATCTTAGCCAGTGCAGATAGCTACTCTGATCTGGCAGGGAGGGGGGGAAAAAAGACATACCCTGGGAAAGTGTTGTAGTAAGCTTGGATGTATAGCATGCCCTTGTATAACTCTTAAAGATATGAAGTGGAATTGTAAGTTTCAGCTCTTTCTAGTTTCATAGAAAATACTGTTAATTATTTGAGCTAGAAATCTAGAAATTGATCAAGGCTTTTTGGTGAACATATGGCTCCAAGATATGCCAGCAGAATATTTTATTGCCATGACCAGTTTTGTTGGATGTGCAGAAAACAAACACAAAAGGGCAGCCTAAGGCACAGTTGGAAGGTCTCTTTAATTACTGCCTTTGGCAGAATTTATTTCCAGAACTGTTATCACAGAATTTGAAATAAAAATGTCTCCTGGCACCATAAGAGCATTTTCAGACATCACTCTCAAATGTGACAGTTCTGAACAAGTTGGAGGAAAAAAAAAAGAGAATATTGTGCCCACTGTCTTCTGACAAAATGCTGCAACTCCAGAAAAACTCATTTTAAGAGAATTTCTGTATCATTAGCACTTACAGTTGAGAAGCAAACTTTAATTCCCCAACACCAAGTCTCCAAATGTGGACTGAATTTCTCATAGGTGAGAACACTGTTTTAGAAAATAACTGGAGAGATGCATAGTCTTTTCATATCTAAAATTGTGGATACTATTCTAGAATAAAATATACTGTCACAAATATATTCATTCTTCAAAATATAATCTAGACTAAAATTTTCACTAAATTTATTGGCTCTTAAGATTCACCTTTAGAAAGGAACCTAATACATTCAGAAATGCAGTAGGCTCAGTCATCATAATTAGTTTTTGTAATGTTTGGAATACTTTGTCAAAAGATTTTCAGAGGATCCATTTCTAATAGCTCTGTTTCAAATGTGATCCAATCTTATTGATAATGAAAATTGTTACAAGAAACGAGGAGATAAAGAATATATGACATGAACATAAAAATAAAATTAGTGAAGTCTTCCTCACATACATTTCCATTTCTGTGATTTGAAACAAGTTCAAAAGTTCTTATTAATGTTTATACTTATGTTTTTATTATCTTTGATCAACATTGTGATTTGTTCAAGGCTGCATTTTGATGCCGTGCATCATTGATGTCTATTATAAAATTACAGTCATATTAACTCAGATTTTACTATATTCCTCTAAATCTAAAAGTAAACAAAAATCTTTCTTTTAGAAGAAAAATGTGAAACCTATAGGCTTTGCTATCCCAAGACACTGATTGTGCCGCAGCAAGATATAACAGCTGCATTGGAAAAATGATATATACTAGGGTACAGGATGTTGCAGGCAGGGATGCCTTTGCAATTTCAAGACTATTGCTTACATCTTGTCTTTTAACAATACTTCTTGCTGCACTGACTGTACTGCAAGTGTAGAATAAAAAGGAGTGTGTAGTCCTCCTTTTTAATTTTGAATACCAGCAAGACTGACTTTCAACACACAGAATGAGGCAAGTTTTCCATGAATTCTCAAAATACACTTGCCTGCAGCCAACAAATCCACACTGACAAGCAAAGAGAAAGAGATAGATAGCAATAATATTTAATAGGATCTTCACACTCACTTATCTTTGTGTTCTGCTTTTCATGCTTACCAGTATTATAGAAGTCTGAAAAAATGAAGCATTTAAGTAACTTTATATCTGAAAACATCTGGTCTGATGCTTAGTGTCATAAATGCAAAAGGCATTGCAAGTAATCAAATTATATCTCAAAATACTGGATTGCACCTTGCTTAGTATTATGGACATGCAAATGTCATTATTTTTCTGTACATCTAACTAAATGTTGCTTTAACTCAATAATTCACACATCATGACTTCACAATGCAGGGAATTCCATGCATTGACCTGCAGCATGTGAAGTACTTCCATGAATTTCTGAACTCAGCAGCCTTCGCTGTCACAGCATGCACCCTCTTCTACTCCTTTTCAGGACTGGATGCAACATATTTTGCTGTTTGCTCCTCTGTACTCAGGCAGTACCATAACTTTTCTCAGCAAAGTTGATTATTAGTTCTTTTGGGTTTTGTTACTTATCACTCAATGGTGTAATGGAGATCACCGCATAATAGAAGCACTTAAACTGGAATAAGTCTTCTGACTCAAGCACAATTCCAAGCAAGACTGTTTCCAGAGCTAATTCAGATTGCTCAGGGCCTTGTCAACATGAGTTTTGAACATCTCCAAGGATGCTGATCCCACAAATTCCCTTAGCAACCCATTCCAGGGTTTAAATGCTCTAGTGGTGAAGAATTTTTTTCCTTACATCTATTCAGAATTTCCTTTTAAGTGCTGCCCCTTCCCTTTTCTCTGTTGTGTTTGTGAGAAGTTGTGTCCCCTGTTCTCTGTTACAGCCTGTAGGTGTTATAAGACTGGATCATTCATGTAGGATGAAAACAAATATAGAAAAATATACATTCTTGAAATTAGGAGTTACTGTGTAATTAATTCTGATATCACAGGTAAGAGTTGTTCTGCTAGAGATGTTTTTGCTTAGGAAATAATTTTAATGCAATTATTAAAATAACCCCTGTTTCTTTCTCTTTTTCATTAAAATCTTTTGTCTCCCTGTCCTTTCTACAGATCTTGCAATTCCCTCAGGGAGTCTCTCATACAGATTCATTGTTGCACGAAGGTCTACTGAATAAGATGCTGGCAAAATTAATTTTTCTGCTTTGCATTCTGATAGCAGTTTCTCAAGGGGATAAAATAATTTAGAACCTACATTTATATGTACAGTATTTGACTATTCAAATGCCTAAAAGAAATTTATCATGAAAATGCGTGATCTTGTCCAAACAGAAACATATCTAACTTTTCTAAAGAAATTATGTTGTACTTTACAAGTCCTAACATTTATTTTCTAAAAGGCTTTATGATTATTTGGATACAAGGTGCTAGAGGCTTGCTTTTTTAGGACTGTTAATCACAGCACTACTCTGCAGAACACTTAACCACAGTCTGCTCTCAGAAAGCAAGTATGAAATGTACACCATTTCCATGGAGACTCTATATATTCTGCTGGCTCTGGTGGAAGAGTCCTCAACTCCAGTGAACTCAGTTCAGCTAGGAATTTGCAGATCAAGACACATGACTTCACAGGGGAACTCAAGCTCATCTTCACCTAGGAAGAAGTTTATCTAAAAATTTTGAACTCATTAATTTATTTCTCTTTCTTTATTGGAAAAGAACTATAAGAAAATTTAAATTCCTAAGATAATTTCCTTTTTTTCTTAGATAAACTGAAGGCATAGTCTGAATGCACATACTAAGACTGAGAACTATCAGTTAAGACTTGGAGATGGCAACATTGTATCAGCATATATTCTCAATTATGAAAGTTCATCATGAGGTGAAACTACTGCTGAATCAAAAGTGACTTCTTAGGAAGGGGGAAAAAAGGGAGAGCAAGACAAAAAAGACCCACAGAGCAAGAAAGTTGCTTTCAGGGATAATTCAGTCTCCCAGAGCTTTTTTTCTGTCTGATTTATCTATCATGCTGAGAAATATGCTGTTCTCTCCCAATGAAGAGGTGAAGATAGACTTAACTAGAATTGAAAGAGGTATTTAATGAACTCTGATAATGACATCCCTGGTGATAGAACAATGGATTGCAGTGAAATGCCTTATTTGCTTTGCATTCACAGGAGTTCAACTTAAAAGAAAATGGTAGAACCTAATGTTCTACTTGTAGAAAATCAGGTCATCCAACCTGAAAATGCTTTGTAAGTAACACAAAGAGTAAAACTGACAGGTGAGCAGTGCAGCAAAAATGTTTTGCTCTTATGCTGATTTTATTTTTTTTTTTTATAAAGGAGCTATGCGCTCTGCTCAGCTTAGATGCAAATGCTGAAATGCTTTCTCCACCAAGTTATGTATGATGCAACCTCCACACAAAGTCTTGGAGCTATTCCCCTTCAGTATGCAAAAAGATGTGAAGTGTCATGAGGGAGTGGTATGTCAGCACATATGTTTCTCACCATTACTTCACTCAACAGTTTAACACCACATATCACAGGAGGAACTCTACCCCTCAAAGCCTTAAATTTCATGTCACATCATAGTTCCTAATGTAAACAATATGAACTATTTATATATTTCATAAAGGAACTGCTAACACCCCTCCTCTTCATACAGTTGCACTGTTGTTTTGCATTGGGAGGGGATCTCAGTAGGAAAGGCACAGCAGCAAATGGTGCAACAAAATTGCCTTAATAATAATAATAATATTAATAACAACAACAGCACAATAGAAATAGGAAGAGAAATACAGATAGTGAGTAAATCCTACATCCTTTCAGGTGCTGGGAACCCTGTTGTCCTGCAGCATTGGACAGGACTCAGTAACATAGCTACTGTAGGCTGTGCAGAGCCCTTCCACAGCAAGGTTCAGTCCCTCTCAGTACTGTGTCTCCTTACATATAGTGTAGCAAACAAAACTACACCTCTTGGTTATGACAGGTCTCTTCCTTTGTGCCCATCAGAGCATCCATAGCTCTAGGAAATATATCCAGGAGCAGCACATAGCCAGAGCCTTCCAGCATGTTTCCCTTTGTTGCTATTTACCTGGGGTCATGCAGCAGTCGCTCATGCAAACATATGGATCTATCATGGGCAATACCCAGTATGGCTGTCAGGGCTTGCCATGAGTCCTCGCAGATTCCCAGTGCAACTCCCAGTATTTCTTGTTTGCTTTCCTTGGGGAGCTAAGACAGAAAAAGGCATTCAAGAAAGAGGAGCACAAACTAGAAAAGAAACTATGATGTTATGACAGCCTATGGCAATTAGTGTATCTTTCTACTTTGGAAAGTTTAATGGTGCCTACAATTCTCAAGTTTTATTGTTCCTCTGCTGTCAACAAGCATCTGTGTAATGAGGGCTGATTTAAATAGAAGATATTACCAGCTGTTGATGTTAGTTTTTCCATTATCTTTAGTGACAAACAGGTGTGCAAGAGATCCACTTAGGATGGACTCTTTGACTGTTCCTCTGTGATGGGATCCATGCTGTTGTAAAAGAGAAGACAGACATACAAATGTCATACAAATGAAACGTTACAAGTAGACACAAGCACAAAAAATTTAGAAGCATTAATATTCACTGCTGTCGTGGTTTTGACCGAACTGACCAACCAGAACGACAGATGGCCCCTCCCTCCCCCCCCCTAAGGAAAAGAGAAGAGAGGGAGGGGGGAAAGAAAAGGAAAAAACCTCTGAGGTTAGAAAAAACTAAACTACTTTAATGAAAATAAAAAAAA